>JAQISU010000338.1:602500-805000 GCA_029339505.1 Unio delphinus
CCAAATCCTCATTTTAGTTCATGCAAGTGGTAATCTTGTTGTTTCAGAGAAGTACAGAGACATTTTAAAAATACCATTATTGATGGATGGATAAACTAACAACAACAATTTAGCCAATGCTACAGTTAGCCACTAGGGTCATATAAATCATAGCTTTAAGACCCAGTGTGATCTTTTGAGTAAAAAGATGCAGTCTGTATTGATAGTGACACTTTATAGTATTATTTAAAAAGTGTTATAATTAAGGAAAAGGTCTTTATATGCTAATTTCTTTTAAAGTATTATAAATGGGTTTTCTATATATTTCAGTCCATTCTAGTTTAAGGTAGTGATGGAAAAAGAGAGAAAAAGGAGACACTGTCAACGCTGTGGTGATGAGTTTTCTGATCGAAACTTCAGACGTCAGAATTGCAAAGATGTTCATTGTGATTCAGGTGAGGAAGAATAGCAAGGATCAGTTGAAGACAATAGTACGCAGTATTTTGAGAGCACAGATTTGCCTCGGCAGACATCAGCGATGCCATTACCAAAGAATATCACAGAGGAGGACAGATTGATGTATTTTGAATCAGTTCAGAATCAAGGTATCAGTTCGTCAGATAGTGAAAGTGACGATAGCATGTATGAAGCAGCTTTTGAAGATGCTATGTCTGACTGTGAAACCGAAATTGTCACTGAAAAATCATCTGGAAATGATTATATTTGTTGGATCCTAAAAGCACTTTTAAAGTGGAATCCTGTTTTTTTATACCGGTTAGAGCCTTTTCTTACGTTTTGATTTTAATACAATCTGTGTTGAAAGCTTTGTATCAGGACTTTCCAGTAACCATTTATCAAATGAATAAATTCGTTTCTTTCAGTAGAGACAATTTAAAGAAATATGTTGTTTGCACAAAATGTTTTACACTGTATGACTATGAGGACTGTTTTGATGTTATTGAAGGTCGTAAAGTTTCACACATTTGTGGAAATGTAACTTATCAATGTCATCCTAGTCCACATTTGCGAAGAGCTAAGTGAAGAAACATTGTAAAAACATGTACACTCTAAAAATAGGGATCAATTAACTCCTTTTAAAACATATTGTTATGTGAAATTAGAAGATAGCATCTCGGGTTTGGTAAAAAGACCATGTTTTGAAACAAAATGTGAATTATGGAGGCAGAGAAAGGTACATAATGATGTTTTGATGGATGTGTATGATGGAAAAGTTTGGCATGACTTTTCTAGTGATGCATGGAATATGTTTTACTAGTGAACGTAGTTATGCATTAATGTTGAATGTTGATTGGTTCCAGCCATTTAAACATACATGCTACTCTGTTGTAGCTATATATATTTGCATATTGAATTTACCTAGAGAAGAAAGGTTTAAGCAGGAAAATATGATTTTGGTTGGTTTAATACCAGACATGAAAACTGAGCCTCCAACTAACACCTTTATAGAACCACTTGTAGAGGAGTTAAAAGTTGCTTGGAATGGTTTTTATTTAAAAGTTACCGATCTCCAGATGTGCCAGTTCTTGTCATGTTAGCATTTGTATGTGTTGGTTGTGATATTCCAGAACGTAGAAAAGTGTGTGGCTTTTTAGGCCATTCTGCTACAATGGGGTGTAACAAATGTACTAGAGCATTTATAGGTGGAATTGGAGAGAAGAATTATGGTGCTTTTAATTTATCGGAGTGGAACTTGAGAAATAACTCATCACATCGGCAATTAGTGCAAAATGTCATGAAAGCAAAAACCAAAGGTTCCAGAGAAGAGTTAGAAATAAAATATGGCATACGTTACTCTGTTCTCCTGGAATTGCACTATTTTGATCCAGTTAGAATGACCATTCTTGACCTTATGCATAACCATTTTCTAGGAAGTGCGAAACACATGTTAAAAATTTGGAATGCAAAAAAACATACTGCGTGATGAACATTTAGGGACGATACAGTAGAAAAGGTTTGGTTGTTCAGTTTTGAGAGAGAAAATGGTATATTGGGCTCAATGCCCACAAGCAGAAGGATTATTTAAATTCAGTTAAGGAGAAAATTCATCAAAAACTGGATAGTGTTTAAAATTTAAACATAGTGAGTGACTTTGGATCAGAATTTAATAAGCTGTTTGGTTTAGATGAGTCAACAGATCGTGGAACCCTAAGTGAAATGGGTCAAAAACCAGATTTTTAATATATAAAAATGTCATCAAGGAACATATACTTTCAGAATGCAGATTGGAGATTAAATGATGGAATTGTGTATCCCTCTAGTAAGAGTACGGCTTTGACTGAGGTGGAAGTTATGTATCTATTACTAATATATGGTGCACTGTATCCAAACGGTGTAATTTCTGCAGAGTTTGTGTGCAATTCAAGCAGATCTGTAAGACAGGTATCGATATATGGTAATATATTGGGTATTAAACATGGAAGGAGTTACAGATCACCAATGATGCTGGCTCATTGGTCTGACAGAGATGGTAAGATTGATGGTTGTAATGCGATTGATTTGACCCCACGGCCAGGTCAGATTGAAGAACGTATGTTACACAATCTGTTTTGGATGAGAAATTCTGTTTGCATTTAATAACAAAAGTTATTTGGTTTACAGAATTAGATCAGTCACTTAAAATATGTTTGGAAAACCAGTTGAAGTTTGGAGAAGTGATTCATTTGAAAGAGAGGGACCAGCAGTATTTATACCTGTGCAAAGAATTAAGTCAAAGTTTGTTGATGCATACAAAACAATCAAAAGCAAGAAAGTCCTAATTGTCTCTCCTCGTGATAGATATCTTGTGTAAGATAAAGGGATTTTTAGGTAAGCAAATTAACAGGACTTAATTACCATTTATATTTTTAATGGACTATTAATATGTTTATAGTGTTTACAAGTGTCATAAATTATAAACATTGTGATGTATATGACTAAACATGTACGACTTTAATATTCATGCCCTGATGAAGTATTATTCAGCTGTACATTTGCTGATGTAGATAAAATGTTTATTGTTGGCTTCTATTGTTGAGCTTTTGATGGATATACATTTATGTATGTATGGGTTTTAAATAACTAATACCTAAGAACAGTTGATTTAAATGTTAATTGTTACAAGCAAACTCTTTTTCAAATTTAACCACACAATGTTTGTGAATCCATGCGCATGTATACATTACACAAAGCTAGTACACACAGACGTTGTGTGAAACCATGCACATGTATAACTTACATGAAGCTGGTACACACGGAACTTGTGTGAAACTATTTACATGTATGAATTATATGAAGCTGGAACACACAAAGCTCGTGTGAAACTCTGCACATATATGACGTACATGAAACTAGTACACACAGAAGTTGTGTGAAACCATGCACATGTATAACTTACATGAAGCTGGTACACACAGAACTTCTGTGAAACTCTGTACATGTAAGACTTACATGAAGCTGGTACACACACACAACTTGTGTGAAACCATGTGCATGTATAATTTACATGAAACTGGTACACACGGAACTTGTGTGAAACTCTGTACATGTAAGGCTTACATGAAGCTGGTACAGATACAAAACTTGTGTGATTAAAGGTAATTTATGCTTTTGATGTCCCCTCTTGATGGAAATACATTTCCTTATATGGCTTTTAAATATCTGAAGCCATTGAAGAGTTACTTTAAATGTTAATTATTACAAGCGAATTATTTTTAAATTGCACCCACACAATATTTGTGAAATCATGCGCATGTATACATTACATCAAGCTAGCATACAGAACTTGTGTGAAACCATGCATGAGTATGACTTTCTGTTTCATGAAGTTGGTATATAATGAATACAATTAAAATAAAGGGAGACAAGACCACATTGACTAAATCTGTAAATCTTAAAAAATTCCTGCATGTATATATATATATATATATATATATATATATATATATATATATATAATCTTTTTTATTATATTATGTACATATTGGAAGCTGACTTTATTATAACTGCATTCAGAGAGTGGTTGTTTTTTGCATAATATAATTTTTTCTTGAAATTCCTATATCTAGAGTTTGAAATCATTTTATTTTTTATTCATGAAATCATGTGTTTAGTTTGTGGATGTATATTGTGTAACAGTAAATAAAAGAATGTTTTTGTGTGTGTCACAGTAGTTTAGATTTTTTGTCAATTGTCAGTGTTGTGTTTGAAATATATCAGTCATGAAAATTATGCATTTTTGATTTTGTGGTTGTTGAATTAAGATATATGAGCATTTTTCATATCTATATTTTTTCCAACTGAAATGTTACATATTGTTATCAAAATATTAGTAAAAACTGACTTAACAAACAAATCATGTTCTTCATACTTTCAGCGATAGACAAACCACATACTAATGAATGTGTTTAATTATGGGCTTGCAACAGTGTATCAGTTTCATAAAGTCTATCAGTCATAGGCATTTGGCCTCAGTTAACAAAGTTGTGAAACACAAATAACATAAAGCAATGTTTAAAAAAGTAACATTTTATTTGGTTAATTGTATGCATATCGATAAAGAAGATCATTTATTTCAGTTATTTACATTCTGTCATAGATAGCAAAAATATAGCTGTATAAGAAACAAAAATGAAAATGTGCTCTTTGTTTATGTGAAATTGACTATCAGCTATAACATTCAGACTGATTCACTTCACTAATTGCACTGGTACACACATGTGTAACTTAAATGAAGCTGGTAACGTAAAACGTGTGGGAAACTATGCCCGTGATAACACAGAAAATGTAATGAAAATGCATATGTATAACTTACATGAACGAGGAAGTAGTAAAGGACCATTATTGATATTTAAACAATAGGGCTATATAGGAGATTATTAGATATACAAATACCTCGGCTTCTGCATCATGTTACGCTATATGTAAACATGTTTATAGCCTATAGTTTGAATTGTATAACTTACAATCAAGCTCACATAATTTGTATTCCATAACTTAAATATTTGTAAAGGTAACATTTCATACAGTGTTATAATAACACTGAAACAACAACATAATAATCACTGCGCGAGTTGCAATTGTAAAATGCGTTGGTATTGGTCGGATAAAAACCTCGCCAATTTACCGTATACAGAAAGAATACCAGTATTGGTCATACCAGATATGATCTGATGCTGAATTGTGTTGAGTGCAACCGATTAAGAGGTGCTAGTTAAGACCACGCGGCGATAATTTAGTATCCTCGTGCATCACTTGTAGTTGTTCACGAGTAAATCCCCGTTGAGGAGCAGTTGGATCCAACCTATAGACTGGCAGTCTACCCGTAGATCTCGTTATGCTAGATATTTTATGTGCAGTAACACTCTAGATAGGATCAGTAGCTCTTTGTTTGGTACCTTCGCGCTCTCCTGGTTCATATAGACAGCTAACAGTGACATTGCCGAGTATTGGTTGTTTTGAAAAATCACTTTTCAGTTTCGGGTATATATTTTTTAATCTCGTTGTTAGGTTTCATAATAATTGTTCGAGTAATCTCATTATTTAGCGCGGTGATAAGACAAAAAATGTAATGAAAATGCATATGTATAACTTACATGAACGAGGAAGTAGTAAAGGACCATTATTGATATTTAAACAATAGGGCTATATACGAGATTATTAGATATACAAGTACCTTGGCTTCTGCATCATGTTACGCTATATTTAAACATGTTTATAGCCTATAGTTTGAATTGTATAACTTTCAATCAAGCTCATATGATTTGTATTTCAGAATTGTTATAAGGCATTTGGTATGATGGAATTTAAAATCCAGGAATCACAGAAATATTCTCTGAGCAAATTTTTTACCAAGCAAATGACTCATTCAGAATTTACAAGAAATAATTCATTCGTTTCAAGAGATGGAACTGATTAATGTGTCATTGACTAGTTGTTAGATATTTTTGGCAATATAGTTATTAATAAAATGTATTTCCCAAATGATTGCTTTTCCTTAGTAGCTATTTAACCCCTTTATTGTTCTTTTATAAATATTGGCCATTATCATGTATACAAATATATCAATTAAGATACTGTTTGATTCTGATGTTAACTGTACATTTTGATGTAATGATTGCAATACATTTATTAAAACTATTGATCATTTGTTATTGTTATTATTTTTCACTTTTATCTGGATTTTTTGTATCTTTGCTGGAACTGTCCCATTAAACAAATCTCTCTGGTTGACCTAACTATAACATCTGTCCTTAAGTTAAATGAAGTAAAGTGGATAAACTATTTAAAGTATGTAAGCATGTGCCAAAAAGCTTTCAGTTTAGTTTGGATTAAATATCTGTAAAGTCAGACTTTCAATGCCTTTTATTTTTGTAAAGACAACTCAACTGCTTTTACAGTGACTAAAAATGAACTTTCATCTTTTTAGGGACGTAGACATCAAAATGCGAGTAGTTAATTTGTTTAGGCGGTGGTAGATACATTTGCCATATCGCCTGTTTGGATAATCAATCCGCTGCAGTGGTATTTTAAACCTTTGCGGCATTTGCGAGTTTACTGATTGATGATTTACCTCTCCGGTATCCTCTTGTGGAATACTAAATATAATCCATGTTGTTATGAACTACCAGTAACCAACATCAATTTACTTTTCACTGCCGATTGTATCAACCATGAAGCCAATTTTTACTTGAAGGAATTATCAGTGCTATAATTCAACTCATGAATCAATTTCACATCTGCGATATGTCTGTTTTGCAGATTACTGTTTTTATAAGCAACGTCATGAGCATGACACGCCTTATCAATGGCGATTATTGGATTTTCACCGAATCGGGGTTGGTGTCACAGAATTAGGCGAAAATTTAATTTATTTTCTTCTTGATTTACAAACTAATCTCACCATTTTTTTGTTTCGTCGTACATGCGTTGCCTGGGGTGAATAAGTTTTTTTTTCCAAGGTAAGCGGCGTGTAACGATTTGCATGTGCCTGATTTTGAATTACATGAAATCCGGAACATTAGTTTCACGTAGTGCACAGTAATCTTGCCGTGATTTCTGCTCACCTATTTGAGAGTATATAAGGCAGATTATTTCTCATAATAATTACGGGACAAAAGTATCTAATCATAGGATAGATAGCTCGTCTTTCAATCTCCAGCCAAAGGGGTGAGTGTTAAATTTATATTTCGTTTTATTATGAATTTTATTCAGTTTATCATTTCATATAATGATGCCTTTATTGCAATGCAGATTTTAAACGTGGAATATTTGGAATTACTAGTCACCATTAGAATTTAAATGCAATAGCGTGATCTAAGGTTTAGATTATTTTTTGTGACAACTATTATTAGTCTGGTTTCTTTATTTTAGCTGATAGCATATCTGATAACAACTGATAGCATCTCTGATAACATCTGATAGCATCTCCGATAGCATCTCTGATAGCGCATTTGATAACATCACTGAGAACATCTCTGAATTATAGCTGATTTATTGCGGAACATCTCTGATAACATCTGTTATCGTAGCTGAAATTATTGCTGATTTATTGTGCAATCGAATTGAAGTATCTGACTGTCTGTCTGTCGAACTGTCTGTTCGTCTACATCTGTCGTGACGTGTAAATATCCGGAAAGCTAGAAGTCCGAGTGTCGGAGCTGTCTAGAGTTATAAACATCCGGGGCGACATCTAGGGTATTGAGGAACATTGGTTCTAATAGATGTTGTATGCTGTCTGTACGTATAACTGTGGTGGATCCGTGAAGGGCAAACGGCCGATAAAAGTATTGGTCAACCCTAGGTCTTCGGGGAAACTGGGCGGCGATTCAACTGTGGGTGAATCGTACGGTTATACAGGGTCGAGACACATGTGTGTGTTGCAATTGTAGTACAATTGAATACATTGTTGTATTTACATGGTTATTTCAGAACACAATAGTATTTCAAGGCATTGCATGATTCTCAATAAAAGCTAGCAACTTGATTGAATACCTGTATATGTTCGTGCTAGTTGTCGCAATCCATACGTGCGATAGTATAGTTTGATGTTTGTGTTTATTATCGTGATTTATACTTGCGTTAATAGAACTTTTGTAAAGGTTCTTTGGATCTGTGTATAGTCCAAGAGATTCCTTTGTATCTGTGTTTTATTTTGTATTAATATTTCATTTATTCATGTATTGTGAATGGTTGTAAGTGTAATTGTGGGTTGAACGCATGAGTTATTGTGTTGATACATCATTTATTTTTCATTATTAATTTATTTCATAAATTTACATTATCTCTCACACTTGTGTTTGTGTTGTTCATTTAATCCACCATCCACTCGGTAACAATTCTGTTACAATGGTGTCAGAAGTGGGATCGCTGGATTAAGTGAACTGTCAATCATTTTTGTGAAGTATAAACATATTTAAGGCATTGGTTTGGTTACTTTCATTAGGAAGATAAGGTCAGCCTGTTTTATACATTTATATTCATATTACAATTGTCATGTCATCCCTTAAGGACTTGGTTGCCTTAGGTAAAGAATTTGGTTATGAAGGTGAAAGATTAAGGAAAGTTATTCAAGAAGAACAAGCTCGAGAAAGGGAAGAAAGGGTAAGGGCAAGAGAATTAGAAAGGGAATTAGAAATGGGAAAAGGGGAGGCCGAAGAAAGTAAACGGGAATTAGAAAGGGAAGCCGAAGAAAGGAAACGGGAATTAGAAAGGGAATCCGATGAAAGGAAATGGGCCTTTGAGAGGGAAAAGATAGAATTTGAGAAGGATAAGATAGAATTAGAGAAGCAGGCCGAAAAGGACAGGATAGGATGGGAAATGGAAGCGGAGCAAAAGCGAATAGAGTTAGAAGAAAAAGCTAAGCAACGGGATCATGAGCGTAAGGTAGAATTAGCAACAGCTTGAAGAGAACACGATTCTACCTTTAGCAAATTAAGGAGCCCCAAATTACCTCCCTTTGACGATGAAAAAGATAAAATGGATAGTTATCTTCATTGGTTTGAGCGGTATGCCGAAAATCAGAAGTGGAGTCAAAATGACTGGGCATTGCATCTTAGTGCTCTATTAAAGGGTAAAGCACTGGATGTATACTCGCGACTTCCTAGGGACGATGTGTTTAAGTACGACGTCCTAAAGGAAGCTCTTCTCAAAAGGTACGAGCTCACTGAACAGGGTTTTTGTAAAAAAGTTCAGGTATAGCAAGCCCGATAAGGGAGAAACCTTTGGTCAGTTCACCGTTAGAATTGCGATTTATTTTGAGCGGTGGATTGAATGCGACAAAGCGGTGAAAGCATTTGAATGGTTGACTGATTTCTTGCTCAGAGATCAATTATTTAATACAGTTGGGCGAGAATTAGATCAATTTCTGAAAGAGAAAGTCTTCACAAACGTAAAAGATATGGATAAGCAAGCCGATTACTTTGCCGAAGCTCATGGGGGAACCCAGAACGTGGTTTCAAAAGATTTTAAGTCTGGAAACCAGTCTGCGAGACCGATGCATAGGGAGCTTGTGAAATCAGCTGAGGCAAATAGGTCAGTTAGGAATCCAGTTATTCAGCGTGTGCAATGTTACTTGTGTAATGCATGGGGTCATGTTCAAAAAGACTGTCCTAAAAGAAAGGGACTTGTACATAAGGTAGCAGTGGCTATACAAAGTAAAGGTATATCTGATAATATCGCACAGGTAGAACCTTGTATTCATTCGCTTGGCATGTGTTTATTTCCTGAAGCGCGTTTACCAACCGCGAGAGGGTTTGTCAACGGTCAAGAAGTCGTAGTATTACGTGACACTGGTTGCACGGGCGTAGTGATCAAACGGAGTCTCGTGCAGGATTACCAAATGCTCGGATGGGAGTCCCCATGTATGTTACTTGATCAGACGATGGGTCGCATTCCCGTAGCAAGGATCACGGTAAAAACACCTTTCCTAACGGGAACTGTTGATGCCTTTTTGTATGGAAAACCCTATTTACGATCTGACGATCGGTAATGTTGAAGGTTCCCGTCTTCCAACCATGGCTGATCTTAAAATACCTTAGGCCCAGGCAATAGAAACGCGCGAGCAAACACGGCGAGAGAAAACAGCGTTTCATAAATTAATAGTCCCTGAATCGATCTCAGGAATTTCGCGTGATGATTTCAAACAAGAGCAAGAACGTGATGAATCCATCAAGACAATTGTTGAGAAAATCACGTCCGGCACGATTAAACACTGCAAGGGTGGGGGTAGCTCTAGATTCGTACGCAAGAACGGATTAATTTATCGGGCGTTTAGTGCTCGGGAGGGTAAGAAGTATTGGCAAGTGGTCGTACCCCAGAGATATAGATCTCAAGTACTTAGGGTGGCGCATGAGTCTAGCATGACAGGACACCTAGGTAAGGCAAAGACCACTAGCAGGGTAGTCACTGAATTCTACTGGCCTGGTGTTAATGGCGATGTCACACGGTTCTGTAGGTCGTGCGACGTATGTCAGAAAACCGTATGTAAGGGAAGGGTCACAAGGGTGTCCTTAGGACAGATGCCATTAATAGATACACCGTTTAAAAGAGTGGCAGTAGATATTTTAGGACCAATACACCCAGTTACCGAAAGAAAGAATCGGTATATACTTACTCTGGTTGATTACGCGACCAGATACCTCGAAGCCGTAGCATTACCAACCATTGAAACGGAAAGGGTAGCTGAAGCATTAGTTGATATCTTCAGTAGGGTAGGGGTGCCAGAAGAAATCCTCACTGATTGTGGTGCCCAATTCACCTCTGACCTCATGGGTGAAATAAGTAGGCTGTTATCCATCAAACAGCTAAACACTACCCCATACCATCCGATGTGCAATGGACTGGTAGAGAAGTTTAATGGTACCCTGAAAAGCATGCTACGAAAGATGTGCGCGGAGCGTCCGCAAGACTGTTCTGTTCGCGTACCGTGAAGTACCGCAGGAAAGTTTAGGGTTTTCACCCTTCGAACTGTTGTACGGTAGAACAGTTTGAGGCCCGATGCGGATACTACGCGAACTATGGACTGGTGATGTTGCGAACGAGGAAATAAAAACAACTTACCAGTACGTGTTAGATCTAAGAAATTAAGTTGAGAGTACATGCCAGATGGCACGTGACGAATTGATTAAATCGGGGCGCAGATATGCCAAGTATTATAACCGCAGAGCGCGAAATAGGAAATTTCTTGTAGGAGATTAGGTGCTATTACTTCTTCCAACGAGCTCAAATAAGTTATTATTCCAGTGGAAAGGTCCCTATGAAGTTAAAGAGGTAAAAGGTGACATGGACTATAAAATTGACATGGATGGTAATTTAAAAACATTCCATGCTAACATGCTCAAGTTGTATATCAAGAGACAGAGCGACAATATTGGAAAGGGGGTCTTAAATGTCGTTTGTACGGCAGTTGTATACGATGATGAAGCAGATTCGAATATCGAGAGTTCCCTTGAATGTCCCTTGGAAGTTGCGTGGGAAGGGATAGATAAGGTCGATGTGGGTGCGGAGTTGACAAAAGACCAGCGTCAACAGATTAATACGCTCTTGGCTAAACACTCTTATGTATTCACAGACAGACCAGGCTGTACAACTTTGTTGGACCTCAAAATTAAACTGAATACGTCTGACCCTATTCGAATCAAGGGCTATCCGGTGCCATACAACGCACGTGAAGCTGTGGACGAAGAGGTGGGTAAAATGTTGGATCTGGGGGTGATTGAACCCTCCAACTCGCCATATTCGTCTCCAGTAGTGCTAGTCAGGAAAAAGGACGGGACGAACCGATTCTGTATAGATTTTCGGCAGTTGAATAAAATCACACTGTTCGATGCACAACCAATGCCAGATATGGAGGGTCTATTTGCAAAGTTGTCGGAAAACCGATGGATTTCCAAATTGGATCTGTCCAAGAAATATTGGAAGGTTCCCATTGTCCCAGAGTCCCGAACTTTGACGGCATTTGCGACCCAGAAAGGATTGTATCAATTTAAAGTGATGCCATTCGGGTTAATTGGAGCCAGCGCCACCTGTTGTCGTTTGATGCGAAATTTGCTGAAAGGTTTAGCAAACGTTGATAGCTTTGTAGACGACATATTCGTGTACACGAATACTTGGAGTGAGCACGTGTCCGTCCTAAGCGAGCTCTTCAATTGACTCCGCAGAGCGAACCTCACGGTGAGACCCACTAAATGCAGTATTGGTTATACAGATTTAGATTGTTTGGGTCATAGGGTCAGCGGTATGGGTCAGTTAAAACCTCACCCCAAGCAAGTTGAAGCAATTAGAGACGCACCAAAGCCAACCAACAAAACGCAGGTAAGATCATTTTTAGGTCTAGTATGTTTTTATAGAAAGTTTATACCGAACTTTGCAGCCATTGCTAGCCCACTGTCTGATGTGACCAAGAATGGGCAACCAAACAAAGTTGAATGGGGACCGCCACAAGATAAAGCATTTTATGCTCTGAAAGAGAAACTGGTTAGTGCAGCTATATTAAAATTGCCAGATGTCAGAAAGCCTTTTATTCTAAGAACGGATGCTTCTGAAACTGGGTTGGGGGCAGTTTTACTGCAAGAGCAGGACGACAGTAAGTTACCCGTAGCTTCCTCTAGTAGAAAATTGCTACCCAGGGAGAAAAATTATTCCGTTATAGAAAAGGAATGTTTGGCCGTAGTATGGGGAATTGGGAAGTATCACGCATGTCTATTTGGGAGAGATTTCGTTCTCGAGACTGATCACCAACCCCTACTGTATTTAAACAAGGCCAAGGTCGCTAACGCTCGGTTGATGCGTTGGGCGCTAACACTACAACCTTATCGTTTCCGTGTAGAAGTAATAAGGGGAGTTGAAAATATAGGCGCAGACTACTTGAGTAGAGCGTGATGGGATATTTGTATAAATTTGCCCAGTATTAAAATCCAGATTGTAGTATAACCAGTGTAAATGTTGTAAGATATCATCATTAGTTATTTTTTTTCCAGTATGTGTTAGTTTTAAAAATGTGTACATTTTTATTCTTAGGGGGGAGGTATTGTCACAGAATTAGATGAAAATTTAATTTATTTTCTTCTTGATTTACAAACTAATCTCACCATTTTTTTGTTTCGTCGTACATGCGTTGCCTGGGGTGAATAAGTGGTTTTTCCCAAGGTAAGCGGCGTGTAACGATTTGCATGTGCCTGATTTTGAATTACATGAAATCCGGAACATTAGTTTCACGTAGTGCACAGTAATCTTGCCGTGATTTCTGCTCACCTATTTGAGAGTATATAAGGCAGAATATTTCTCATAATAATTACGGGACCAAAAGTATCTAATCATAGGATAGATAGCTCGTCTTTCAATCTCCAGCCAAAGGGGTGAGTGTTAAATTTATATTTCGTTTTATTGTGAATTTTATTCAGTTTATCATTTCATATAATGATGCCTTTATTGCAATGCAGATTTTAAACGTGGAATATTTGGAATTACTAGTCACCATTAGAATTTAAATGCAATAGCGTGATCTAAGGTTTAAATTATTTTTTGTGACAACTATTATTAGTCTGGTTTCTTTATTTTAGCTGATAGCATCTCTGATAACATCTGATAGCATCTCTGATAACATCTGATAGCATCTCTGATAGCATCTTTGATAGCGCATTTGATAACATCACTGAGAACATCTCTGAATTATAGCTGATTTATTGCGAAACATCTCTGATAACATCTGTTATCGTAGCTGGAATTGTTGCTGATTTATTGTGCAATCGAATTGAAGTATCTGACTGTCTGTCTGTCGAACTGTCTGTTCGTCTACATCTGTCGTGACGTGTAAATATCCGGAAAGCTAGAAGTCCGAGTGTCGAAGCTGTCTAGAGTTATAAACATACGGGGCGACATCTAGGGTATTGAGGAACGTTGGTTCTAGTAGATGTTGTATGCTGTCTGTACGTATAACTGTGGTGGATCCGTGAAGAGCAAACGGCCGATAAAAGTATTGGTCAACCCTAGGTCTTCGGGGAAACTGGGCGGCGATTCAACTGTGGGTGAATCGTACGGTTATACAGGGTCGAGACACATGTGTGTGTTGCAATTGTAGTACAATTGAATACATTGTTGTATTTACATGGTTATTTCAGAACACAATAGTATTTCAAGGCATTGCATGATTCTCAATAAAAGCTAGCAACTTGATTGAATACCTGTTTATGTTTGTGCTAGTTGTCGCAATCCATACGTGCGATAGTATAGTTTGATGTTTGTGTTTATTATCGTGATTTATACTTGCGCTAATAGAACTTTTGTAAAGGTTCTTTGGATCTGTGTATAGTCCAAGAGATTCCTTTGTATCTGTGTTTATTTTGTATTAATATTTCATTTATTCATGTATTGTGAATGGTTGTGAGTGTAATTGTGGGTTGAACGCATAAGTTATTGTGTTGATACATCATTATTTTTTCATTAATAATTTATTTCATAAATTTACATTATCTTTCACACTTGTGTTTGTGTTGTTCATTTAATCCACCATCCACTCGGTAACAATTCTGTTACAGTTGGTTTTGATCATCAAGTCTGATATCGAGTCTGGTCCCCGGTCCACAATAACTATTTCCGGAAAGATGATTTTCTCCCGAATATTTTGCCAATGTCGTTCGTGTGAGTTTTACTATCGTGGTTGCAATATCACCTCCTTGTTTTTATAAAAATTATCTGCAGATTTCATTGAAACAGATCTAATTTTTGTTATACCACATTGTACACAGTTACCAGCAAGTGCTGATCTGTTATGTTTAGTTGTAATCGTCGTCAAGTCATCTGTGCCAGTACGCTTCTTACATTTCACACACTATAGATCCATACTTTATTTATAATAACATGAATGTAATTGATTTTTCGGCGACAAAAAAAAAAACAAGATCACGTTAAACATCATACTGCGCTATCAAATTCTATTCTTATGGTTATAATCGGACCATGTGGAAGTGGCAAGACACACCTGCTACTTAATTTCATAATGAGATGGATGCGATGCGATAAACAATATTTGATTGCTCCTAGCGCTGATGATAAGCGATGTCACGATATGTTAAAAAATTTTAAAGAGAAAGCAAGATCGGAAATCCAGGAAGATATTATTGAGTTTATAACTTATATCAATGAAGCACCAGTCATTGATGATATTGATGGAAATATTAACAATTTATTTGTATGTGATGATGTTCGGATATTTTCCAGAGGTAGGCATAAAAATACCGATGTGATATTTGTCACTCAATGATACGCTCTAATACCAAACGTAATCAGAGACTACAATATTCTTGCTGCATTCAATGGAGTTGATACAGATACACTACGAAATATTCATCAGACCTGGGGCAGTGGAGACGTTGGTCATGGTCACTTTAGAGATTTCTTTCGTCGCGCTCAGTCAATCCCACATGGATTTGTAACGACAAATTTGGATGACCCTAGATCAAGATATCGTATCGATTTTTTACCCCATAGAAGCAGAAAGGACGCAGCAACGACTTGCAACTACAACAGAAAACATTTTTTTTACGATTTTGGAGGAAGCCTGTGTTTGCCAAATCGACGATTTTTACGATTTAGGAAGACGCCTTGGTTTGCCAAACTGACGTCTCTAAAACGTTGTCAGATCCGTCCTTCTTGCTGCCAGCAGTGCCTCCTATATGATCGATGGAAAATCCATCGAATGATGCCTGAAAAATGTTGATATTGCTACATGGTAATCTTGCAACCCATTCACGAGATCTTGTATTCTGAATGAATTCTTTCGCGTATTCATATGGAAATAATCTTTCAGCAAGTGTTCTATTAAATCGTTCTACGATCGCTTGATCACGATGAATTTCAGTATGTCCTCGTCGTATTTTAACATTATGTCGATTCATTAATGATGATACTGCACCAAGAAATTCTTTGCCAGGATCAACGTGCAGTAGTTGTGGCCATCACAAGGGTTCTCGTCGATAAATGCGTTCGAAGGTAGACGCAACTTCAGTAGCTGTTCTAGTTGTTAGTGGTTCTGCTTCTTTATATCTGCTTGAAACATCATCAACGGTTAATTCGTATTTAAATGGTACTCTACGTATACGACCATGAGATAAAAACAGAATATCAGCCTGATGAACTTCATTAGGAATATTAACATCAAAATGTGCGTACTCGATTAGTTTAGGCGGTGGTAGGTAAATTGTCCATATTGCTTTTTGCGCTAACCATGTTGCGGCGGTAGTAAGCGTGACATTTGCTGCGTTAGCGAGTTTATCAATTGATGTTCTACCTTTCCAGCATTCTCCTGTACTGTAATAAATTGATTGCATTATAGTCAATTACCCAGCACTTATTGTCAATTTGGTTTTCATCGCAGATTTTACTAACCAATTGGCTAATCCTTCCTTGAGATTTTTATTTTATGGAATTCAATGCATAAATCAATTTCACATCTGCGATATATCGCTGTTCTAGATCTTTACTTTTATAAGCTACATCGATTGCATTTACCGGATATTCAACGGATTTTGGTTGATCTTGTTCATCAAGTCTGATATCAAGTCGGGTGCCAGGACCGCAATAATTATGTCATGGAAGATGATTTTCTCTGGGATATTTAGCCCAAGGACTTCCTGGAAATTTTGACATTAATGTTGCAATGTCACCACCGGTTTAATTTGGTATAAAGGAAAATTTATTTCTGCCACATACGGAACATTTATAACTGACATTGATGAAGCACCATCTGTCAATGATCTTGATGGATTCGTTAATAATTTATTTGTGTATGATGACGTAATGCTAAAAAATACAATCAAATCCAGCAAGAATATTTTCTTGAGGACGTCATAAAAATAATTATGTTAGTTATATAACTTAGCGGTTTACAAAAATTCTGAAAGTAATCAGAGATAATTGTAATATTTTAGCTGTATTTATTAGAACTGATACACACACGCTAGGAAATATTCATAGGACCTGGTGTTTCGGAGATTTGGACATAAAAAAATTCAGATTTCTTTTCACGTGTGCAAGTTACACCGTATGGTTTTATAACAATAAATCTGCGTAATCCCAGGACAAGATATCGTTTAGGTTGATATCCTCTAACTAAATTAAATGGATACTATTTGACATATGAAAAATTGTACATGGCAACGTCAAGGAAGCACAGATAAATGTAATAAAAAATGTCTTGGAGAATACTGAAAGAAACAAACATATATATTTTATCAAACTATTGACATGATGGTCCTCGACATTGTGTTCAGTGCAATGTTGGCATTCGAAGATTATATCGGATTTGTAATGAATGCTGTGTTTGGTCTATGTACAAGATCTTTTCATCGCATCAGATTGACAATGTAACACATGTAGAGAGCAGCAGAGAGGCGGCGGCTAAAACATTGGTACGTAGTCATTGAACTGACTTTTATGTTAGTCACCATTAGTCGATTTGGTAATCAAAAACTGGTTGATGTTTCGAATTAGTCTGTTCACTTTCTCTGCTGATGATATGTATGTATTTATGTATGTATTTAGGTATGTATGTATGTATGTATGTATGAATGTATGTATGTATGTATGTATGTATGTATGTATGTATGTATGTATGTATGTATGTATGTATGTATGTATGTATGTATGTATGTATGTATGTATGTATGTATGTATGTGTGTGTGGTTGATGTTTCGAATTAGTCTGTTCACTTTCTCTGCTGATGATATGTATGTATTTATGTATGTATTTAGGTATGTATGTATGTATGTATGTATGTATGTATGTATGTATGTATGTATGTATGTATGTATGTATGTATGTATGTATGTATGTATGTATGTATGTATGTATGTATGTATGTATGTATATATGTGTGTGTGTGTGCGTGCGTGCGTGCGTGCGTGCGTGTGTGTGTGTATGTAAATAATTTAAAAAGTATAAAATGAGAAAATTTCAAGACTATTATAACTTTTGCTTCCATGCTACTCATGTAAGGTTCATATCTAGTTATATATGTATATTTGGTTTGACGTAGATTATATGTCTAGAAAAATATATGCCCAGAGACAAGGTTTAATCCTGAGCAGCCTATCCTTAAACACTGAATTAATGAGCAATTGCAAATATTATCATGCTCCTGCAAATCCCGATTGTTACATCAGGTTTCTTTCGAATCTTTTAGTTTGACACGAATCATAGTAAATTAAGAGCCCTTCAAAAGGTATGCCTTAGGTGTGCCTGTGTTTGACAGATGTTCACATACAGATAAAAACTGAGTTATGCAATACTAAATCGAGTACAAGTATCATGTATGTTGAATAATGTCGGTAAGATGTAACATTAACGGTAACTTACTCAATATTATCAGAACGAAAACCAAACACGATTATAATAGTAAATAGATAAGTAAAATGTGTGCTTAATTACGTGAAAACATACATATACCAATATCATATTTTTTGCATAGGGCTACATGACTTATGCAACAAGATCTGGCAGACAAGCGAATAGCCAACACAGAAGACCCATACACTGATAACGCTGAAAAAGGCAATATATCGCTGTGCCAAAACTCCACAGCTATCAGTTTGATCAGCCATGCTAGTAAAGTGATGATGAATAATATCTTGAGCAGACTGAAACCACAATCATAAAAAAATAATCGGTGAAGATACAGGCATGGTTCCGGTGTGGATCAAGCACAACGAACTAAATATTCAATAACAGGGTTATGTGTGAAATGTATTTGCAATATCAACAAAAAATCTATCATCTGTTCATTAAATTCATAAAGATCTTTGACAGAGTGTGGCATTAGGCAATGTGGGCCACAATGAAGACGTACAATATTGGTCAAACGTTGATCAATACCATCAAGTAGCTGTACACCAAGGCTACCAATTAAGTAATTGCTGAATGTTCTGTGTAAAACTGGTTCCAAACAATAGTTTGAGTACGTCAATGCTGTCTTCTGTCACCTTCGCTGTTCAACATCTACTTATAGCTCATCATGAGCAGAGCCCTGGGAAACCACTGTGAGACAGTCAGCATTCAAGGGCGTAAAATCACAGACCTCTGCTTTGCATACAACATTAATTGGTTTGCAGGCAGTGAAGACAAGCGTGCCATTAGTGATATTGGTGATGAAGCTGCATGAAACGTCTTTCAAATTTGACACGGGTATAAGCAGTGACAAGGCAATGCAGATGAAAAATAGTGGCAAATACATCTCAGTCAAGATTAAAGTCAGAGAAGAGGAACTGGAAACAGCTAGCAAGTTCAAATATCTAGGTTCTATAATTACAGAAGAGGCATCAAGAAAATAACTTATGTCACGAGCAGCACAAACAACGACAAAACTACGACCCATCTTGAGAGACAAAAACATCTGTCTGGAAACTAAAATCAGATTCATGAGAGCACTAGTCATCTCAATCCTTCTATCTTCATGTGAGGCCTGGACCCCGACAGCAGAATTACAACGAAGAATCCATGCACCTGAAATGAGATGCTACAGAACCGCACTATGCATCTCTTATATCGAAGATATCACAAAAGGAGAAGTGCGTAACGCTATCAGGTACAAGGTAGGATACAATGATGACATTCTCTAAGCCGTCAAAGTCAGAAAGCTGACATGGTATGGTCATGTCACTAGAGCCAACAGTCTATCCACAGGAGTACTGCATATCAGCATCCATGGTTGCAGAAGGACGGTGAGTCGGATACAAAATTAGACTGGCAACATCGCAGAATGGACGCGGAGATACAGGCGTTGGCACATGCTCGAGCAAAGTGGATGGAACTAGTCAGATGTCCAGCAGCACCGCGCCTCTACGACTAGACTGCAATAGACTGATTTTGATGATGAGGTAGATGGATACTCAGGAAAAGGTTTTGATTTTGTGAAGGACCAACTACACAACTTCTTCGGGATCCTATTTCTGTATTACATATCGCTCGACAACCAGTATTGTTTTCAAAAATGCAGTGGCAACATTCGTGCCAGTAACCATTTATTTGTCGTTTGCTTTAAATCATAACAGACTTGACCTTGCGAAGCGCGATACTACATACATACATACATACATACATACATACATACATACATACATACATACATGCATGCATACATACATACATACATACATACATACATACATACATACATACATACATACATACATACATACATACATACATACATACATTCATACATACATACATACACATACATACATGCATGCATGCATACATACACATAGAGAAACAGACATACATAAAACAAACAAACAAACAAACAGACAGACAGACAGACAGACAGACAGACAAACAGACAGACAGACAGACAGACATACAGACAGATATATAGATAGATAGATAGATAGATAGATAGATAGATAGATAGATAGATAGATAGATAGATAGATAGATAGATAGATGTGCTAAGTTTATGATAGGTTTCCAATTAAAGAAATGTTTCTCATGTTGGACTTAGGTAAGAATGTTGTTATTTATGAGCATTTTCACCGACACTATTATACTACCAAAAAATATAAAATACAAAAAATCCAAAACATAGATCTCTACTATGTTTGCCAAGTAGATTTTGTGTGGTTGGGATAAGCTTTGACCAATCACAAGCTTTATAACCTGAAACGTAGCTGGATCCATTTACCTATAAAATTCGGGTAGCGCCCACAACCAATATTATATACGACAAAGACCCTAGTGATTCACACATTCGTATTTCAGTAGTAGCCAGGTAATAATGACAATGAATACTTATATGTACATTTGTGCAATTGGTTTTTTGGGACTTATTAAATCAGGTACGTATAGATACATACATACATACATACATACATACATACATACATACATACATACATACATACATACATACAGACAGACATACATACATACATACATACATACATACATACATACATAGATACATAGATACATACATGCATACATGCATACATGCATACATACATACATACATACATACATACATACATACATACATACATACATACATACATACATACATACATACATACATAGCTAGTGTGTTTTTCTGCAAAATTTAATTTTAAAAGAAACATATTTCTACAGACTTACAACCGAAGTTTGCAAAATGCAATTATATATAACCACTGTTCTATGAAAAAAGACAATTTACAATGCAAGGACGCTGATGTTACTTGGAAAGTGATGTGAATGAAACTATTCAATCCTTTTTTGTTTTATGTTCTCCTTTTAAGGTGAAGAAAAAATATTACTAATGCTTTATTGCGTTTTGTATTTGTGTTAGTAAACTTGTTTAGTTTTTTTTGGGTTTATTTTATTTTCTCTATAATATGTTTGTATGTATAGGATAGAAAAACATAGTTTCTTAAACGACATCACGATGCGTAACCAGATGTTTCTTCTTTGATGACATATACTTATCAATGCGCCCATGATATGCAAGTTTTGTGAACTTGTATAGTGCGAACACTTCCAGACAGTATTACCAATTTAAACAAGCTCCAACGAAATATTTTCCCAAGTTCTTAAATATGCCGTGATGGCCATAAATACAAATGTTAATTGTTCATGATATAAGGGAATTAGAAAAAGTGATATAATTACAAATCTTCCTGCCTTGAAACTCAGCAAATAAAACAAATTCTCTGAAATGGACGCACATAACCAAAAATCAGTGACTTGATAGTATATCAGAGATAATTGCACCGTAAAGGTTAAACAAAATCCAGAATTGCCAAAAATGCATGTTAAACTTTAAAATTTAACTTTTTTACAGTTCGTAATGTAGGAGAAACGATTCTATCGAAACGTATGTTCCTTTATTACTATTGCGACATTTTGTCAATCTCACATCATACTGGAGTATCAACGTATATTATTTCTGACATAAACAATTTTGTTATAGTTCAGGAGCTTAAACTACCAACGAGAAACGAGAAAATAACAAGTTATATACTTGAAAAGTATTTAGTTTCATGAAATGAAACAATTTAGAAATTAGAACTAGAATATAATAGCGAACGAATTCATTAAAGTCCGAACATGAATATCAATTCTAATGGAGGGCAGTAATCCAAATGCGTTATCAAAGTACTCTGAATAATACGTTGATGTCCTTATATATCAACGCCACAGTAGAAGAACTACGTTAAAAATGAAATCTTTTTTGACCTACATTTACTAATAAACAAATAAAATGTATCTTCAACGTGTCCATTCAAAATATCATACGCAAATACCTTTTAATAAATGACAGAGCACATGCGCTAATTCCTTTCTGTTATTGTGTTCAAGATTGTTTGAGAAAAATGTTAAACTCTGCAGTTCCAACAAAAACTTCTGAAGCACTAAAATCAATCCTAATTCGAACTCTTCCACGGATATAAGTATATTAGGAAAGAAAGATTTGTACAAAACTTCACCAGTAATAAAATTAACACGCAGGTCTAATTTAAAATTTCTTTTATATCTTGAAATCTTTTTCAGTAAATAAGTCAATTACGAACTAAGACATTATGGCCATTAAATACGTGCCAATGTCTTAGTTTGATAACCATAATCTTTATTACTTGAATTATGCATTGTGATTTTGAATGAAGCCACTTAGGCAACATACATGAGCCATCTGTTTTGAAAAAAAAAGAAATTTTCAAACCTGTATCTTCTTAACATCATCATTGCGTTTAATATAATTTCATTCACGTTTCATGCTAGGGTACATTTATTTGTCGTGTGCTTTCTCGTTTCTACCATGTGCAAAACATAAGGCCGATTTTATTATTTCACACTCTATGAATGTGTAGAAGATCTGTATTGCCACAGATGCAATATCTCTTTTCACGCCACAGCAAGGAATGTATGTATATATGCATGTATGTATGTATGTATGTATGTATGTATGTATGTATGTATGTATGTATGTATGTATGTATGTATGTATGTATGTATGTATGTATGTATGTATTTATGTTGCTGCATTATTAGCTGAACATATATGTATCAATCAGCGTTCAACGCGTGTTTAGTTAATTATGGACCATGGCGCCTCAAACAAGTGTTCATTCTAAATATAATTTATTTTAACCGGATATAGTGCAATGTTGTATTGGATCTTTCATTAGTTTTAATAAACCTCTTGAAGAATAAACTTGCATTTATTCGATGAAAGCGTTTTTGAAATACATTTTATCTTTGATTTAGTGACAACAACAACAACATTGGAAAGTGTCTGGGTTAAGGATGTAACAACAGCATCCCAGAGAGAGAAAAGTATACTCAGTGTCGCTGGCCTCCCTAATCAGTTGGCATTTCAACTCAGGCGCGGTTCAGCAATTATTACCTTACATTTGAGGAGGAACCATGACATTAATCCAAGTGCTGACTTCTACTTTGCTCGACAATTGAAAAATGGTCAATCCGATCTGGTGAAATCTCCAAATTTGAAAAACAAGGTATTTATTAAACCTAGTAGAGAAATCGTCATTGCTTGCAATGGTCGAGAAAATCCTAGATAAATAAAAGTAATTGCATCCGAGGCATAAATACACATTCCTTTGTAAGAAAGCCTTGAATGTTGATTAAATTGTACCTGAACACAGTATGTTGTAAGCAATATCATAAACACATTGGAAATAAGAACAATATCAATGAAAGCAAGAACTATTGCAAACGATTAAGCAAGATAAGGGGCAAACAATGTTATTAGGTTGTAAAACGTAAAATATGAAGCAATTAACTATCTAACAAAAAAATAGATAATTCTAAAGTAAACGAAAATACAAAATTTCAAATACTTAAAACGGTTTAAAGCTTAAATCCGAAACTTAAACCAGTAAATGAAGATATCAATCGGAATGATGCAGTAAATAATAAATATAAAAATAGTGCAATTTGAGCAGAACGTATAGTTAGTTACAAATGTTGAAGAGATCTTTGCATGATTAATTCAATTTACAGCATGTGAGAAGAAGAATAAATTTCTTATTTATGGTATAAATTAAATATGCTAACTAATACAAAATGATACCAAATCGAGTAAATGATTAACTTAATACAGCTTCAAACGGATCTAGCTTGCGCATTGGTTGTAATTTAAGTTTATTATGTTGTCATATAATTTAGAAATACAAAACAATTCCACGCAAAATGCAACATCCCATATTCTGTAGAAACAAGGAGCATAAATCAATCTATATGAATTGAGGACTGGAAAAGTGGTATGTATCGCAGTGGTGCAACTACATTACCAATATCAAATCCTCATTTACAAACTTCTGCTTGATTGCAATCTCCCGTAACGCTGTTATTTTGCAGGACAAAAACAAATAACTTAAATACATAAATATAAATTTAACTTGTTATCTTCACATCTTGTTCGTAACGCTGTTATTTTGCAAGACAAAAACAAATAACTTAAATACATAAATATAAATTTAACTTGTTATCTTCACATCTTGTTTTTATTTATTATTGTCCCAAAACAAATCCTCAACAAGGTTAATATTCAGATCAAGAAAATATAATTTAAATACTGTCAACAACCTATACACGCAAAACGTTTATTGCTGGCTTTCGATCTTCAGTCATCAATATAATTCCTTTCGTTCAACAATTTTCCGCTTTACAGCAATTATTCAGAATGAACATTAGCAACTAACATGATACATATTTAATTGAGTTATTAATTTAAATTGTGTTTCTTTAATTGTAATATAGATAGTCAAAAATGAGTTAGTTTTCATACATGAAATAGGTTTTGAGCTGCTTTTTCGTCTGCTTTTGACAAGTTGATTTTTACAATAATGGCTGTACTCACCTGATTATCATAAAAGTTTACCTTTGACCCTTGTATAAGTTCGATTTCGCTTAACATGTATCCTCTGTAATCGACCGTTGTCAGGTCCCTTTTGTTTACAAAAGCATATACGTTTAACTGAGCTTAATAAACATCATACCTATACAACAGATCCTTTTGATAAAATCCACATGATTGTCTGTCAAGCAATATATTTCCTACCCGTAACCTACCGATTATCATCTCCACATATGTATTCGTCAAGATTAACGTTTACCATCCAATTATGTACGTACATCGCTGTATATGTAGTAAATGTCGTTCAAAGTCGATGTTTATATATATGGGTATTTACTGAAGCCTATGCATTTTAAATGTATACTTACCTGTTTGAGTAGCTTCAATTACAAATTTACTTCAATGTTTTAACAGGATGTGGCTTATTACCAGGACGAGAAGAACTTGGCATTCATGACGGTCCGATGTGTCAAGCGTGCAAATAACCATTGTCACAGAATAATCGTAAGTATATTAACATATTTAATAGTAAAGTGAGTGTACAGAGACTGCATTAAAAAATGATATTAAAAATTATTCTCTACAGACCGTAGTGTCATCTTACCAAGTGATTAGAGCAGTTGTTTACTTTACCTCAGATGGTGGGGCATCGTTCTCGAAACCTTGCATGTACAACACATGAGACAACATAACAGTTCAAGAAGAAACGTAGAACCTTACACCTAATGGTCCAATGTTTATATTTAACATTTTCTACATTACTGTATTGTATCGAATGACTGGAGTTTGATTGCATTATACTATCGCATTTGGGCAGACAATATTTCCCATACAATGGGAATGCCCGGAACATAAATATCAGCTAAAACCGCAACAAGATGTTTTTTTTTAAAATTAATCTGACACAGTAATTGATAGAATAGTAGCTTCTAGCGCAACAACTTTGATTGTCTGCAATGGCAAGGTGTTGGGTTACCCAGGAGATAATTATGCATTTTTTTTCTTCAGTTTCTCGTTATTTTGAACAACTTAATCTTTCGACGGATTCTTAATGACGCTTAACTACGAAATTAACCTTGTATTGAGAGGATACTAAGCAACATGATCTAGAATATGGTCTCATGTTTAAATTTTAGATAGTCAAGTTTATTATAAATCAGCTTGATGACATAAAACAGTAGGCAAGGTTATGCACTCGAACACAGGACTCGAGGGTCTGTATTCTGGTTTTTCTATTGGATTTC
The DNA here is from genome assembly GCA_029339505.1 of Unio delphinus. Taxonomy (NCBI): domain Eukaryota; kingdom Metazoa; phylum Mollusca; class Bivalvia; order Unionida; family Unionidae; genus Unio; species Unio delphinus. The sequence goes on from JAQISU010000338.1 coordinate 628,566, forward strand.
GTGAAATCCACGATTAAGTTTGCAACTGTGATTGATAAAGACATTTTGATAAGATCAACACAAAACGCCCATATAGTTCTGAATTCAAACAAAAGAATGAACAATATATTGATATTCATGTTTGATAACACATGTGATAGAGCTTAATGAATTTTGTAGCGTTTCACATATATACAATTGAACCATCTCACAAACAAATATATTGAATTGACTGCTAAATATTAGTTTAACTTTCTATGATGTCGAATGCGTTTTAAAAGGTAATGCATTTCAGAACATTTCCCAGATTTCCCCAAACTTTATCTATTGAAATCAGCTAACGAAAATGCAATTTTGAACTCTTTATATATTAATGTTAGGCTGTCATTTTTATAGTGGGTCATTCTTAGAGACAAAATGATTTGACTAACATGATATACCAATAAAAATGACTGAATTTATTTAGATGCCATGTTCAAAAAGCCTCAGTATTTTCTCCGTTAACATATACGGGTTGTCACAATATACCTTGAAGTTTGATGAGAACTATTATAAAAACATTTGCTACTATTATTTCTGCATTCTTATATTGTATATATTGTTAACCAATACTTCATTTGCACTTTTTATACGTTTTATCATTTCGAATCTTGATACATTTGGCACACACTATGACGTAGATAAGAGTTACGATTCAAACTTAGGATTTGGTATAAATTGGGGTATAATTGTGTTTTGAGTTATTTGTACAACCTTATAGATAAGTTCAATTAAAGAATCATCGCTGGGCATTTATTACGTTATTCATAGACAAAATATCACCAGTATGACATGGCCGCTTTAAAACCACTTATACAAATGTTGTTCCATAATCTCTTGCATAGCTAATCCATTTATATCCAGCATGATTGCTTTAAACAAACGTAGTCCAATATAAATGCATAACGACATACCAAGTTTATATATTCAGAAGAATAAAGACAGTGATAATTGAGTAGAAACCCTTTCAAGAATGTAACTGGAATATATATCAAGTTAATATATACGTGAATCATTTGTTTCTAATGTATTTTATTTCATGAATTTGTTGAATTGTTTTTGATATGGTAGCACATACATACAATCATAAATATAAAAAATACATACATGTTTATGATAACGAAAGATCATTATTGTATTCCCCGGTTTGACATATGTGTTGGAAAGGATGGAATGAATCCAATTGATAGTGCTAAAACCTGGTAAAAATAGTACTACATGCAATGACATATGGATATGAAGTATGGTTGAACGTGTGCCAGTCAAAGGTATATGATCTTGAAGTATACCAACGAAAAGCTGTAAACTCTAACAAATATTAACTAAAGCAGAGCCAAGTATATGATACTAGACTGCCATGCACAAACAGACGTACATAATAATATGTTTTCAAAATTAATAGTTGCAATAGACATTCTAGACTCACACTGGATTTTACGTCAGGACAATAACTCTTTATTTCAAATCCTTTTGGGCAAAAGAGTGGACATCTTGGATTGTATGGATGAACAATAAGGGCAGGCACTTATGTGTGTGGTGACTGACGGAATGGACACAACGTACAGAAGAGCAAATGAGCTTGAAACAGTATATGATAGTATGCTTGTGCAGTAAATAATTTAATGAGACCCATTGCATTTCTATTTTACAAATTACTCACATGTGCTCAAAGTGAGAGAGAACATGCAAACCTATTTTAAAAATTCCAATCGAATGTAACTAATACCAATTTCATTTGCTTCCATTCTACATCTATGTTGCGTAAATAACATGTTTGAATGAGTTCATTTTGACGTGTTAGATATTGCGTTTTCTTTCCGTTATATGATATATATCTATATATCGATCTATCTGTCTATCTATCTAACTATCCATCCATTCCCCTATCTCTCCCTCTCTCCCTCTCTCTCTCTTTCTCTCTCTCTCTCTCTCTCTCTCTCTCTCTCTCTCTCTCTCTCTCTCTCTATATATATATATATATATATATATATATATATATATATATATATATATATATATATATATATATATATATATATATATATTACTGCAAATCCTTTAATAACAAACTATGTTCCTAAAATTTCTTTATTAACAAATAATTAACTGAATGAAATCTCTTGCGATTAGGAAATCAAGAAAGTTAATGAGTCAGTCCTACATACATAAATACATCCTTGCATACATACATACATGCATGCATACATGCATGGATGCATGCATGCATACATACATACATACATACATACATACATACATACATACATACATACATACATACATACATACATATGTATATATATTTTATATAAGCATGTAGGTACGTAATTATATTTAAATATTTATATATATATTTGACCAACATTAAATTCACACATAAATCTTGGTGTTAATCTAGACAGTACTCTCACCTTGCACACAAATGTCATTAGCGTATGCAAGTCTGCATGTTTTGAGCTGAGTCGCATCAGCTCCATTCGCAAATTTATTTCAGTTTATGCCACTAAAACACTTGCGATTTCATCAGTATGTCATATGTCTGGTTCGTTTAAATATCTAATCCTGAAACTTCAAAATGTTCAAAATAAAGCTGCTTGGATCATCTTTTGAGTACCACGATCAGATCACACCTCCCCATTGCTCCGTAGCTATCCATTCCATCAAAAATCCAATAATAATTTCTCTGTACCATGTTCCTTTGACGAACTTTAGTCCAGAATACCTCGCTGGCTTCACCCATTTGTAAACTCCAGCAAAATACTTACGCTCTTCGTCTGATAATCGTAAACTCATTATTCCAACTATGAAAACGAAGTGATATGGATATCGTTCTTTTGCACTGAGAGCCAGCAGCGTAAAACGGATAGTCCATTGAAATTAGAAATAAAAATACACTGATCCACTTGAAGAATGCACTGAACATTCACATTTTTTGACAGCAAGAACAAACTTAAAGACCTAATTTCCTACCTGATACATTTCAATTTATTTACGTTATCTAATTTCATGGTGTTGGATTTTTGTTGTTAGTATTTTGTAGTCATACCATCATAGATGTTGATGTACACCGCTTTGAGCTTTCAATGATTAGGCTTTATACAAAGACATCACTATTATAACTTAAAAAAAATATATATATATATATATATATATATATATATATATATATATATATATAATATATTCTAGGCTGGAAACATAAAAATAGGAGACAGTTTGTTCGATCTTCGACCAGCTGAAGATGATGTGATTTCAAGAAATATTTTCGAAGTGCCGGGTGTTCATGGCCAGTTATATGTTCTAAGAGACCTCTCGAAAAGCCAAAGAGACATTTTTGCCGAAATGACAGGTTTTGCATAAGTTTCTTTTTCTATTGTACACACAACATCGATAGATATGCAGAACTATTCTGATTCTATTTATACAAACAGACACATACTTTCTTTAATCTAGTATTGTGTCAAAGTGATTTGTTCCGAATTGTCATTTATTTCATTGATTAAATTTCAAATTAATTACTTGATATTTATTTGATTTAAATTCTCTCAGGAAGTTGCAATCTATGTTGATATTATTTTAAATCACATTGTCTATCGTGGGACATTTCTTTAAAAAGTCATACCGATTTCGAAAGTCCATTACAGTGAAAGTAATGAAGGAAAAAAAAAATGTTTTCTTCACTTCACGTTCGTGAATCTAGCACACACATACAAACACACAAAAACATACACACACTATATATATATATATATATATATATATATATATATATATATATATATATATATATATATATATATATATATATATATATATATTATATATATATATATATATATCGTAGATGCAGCATCTGTAGTGAAGAAGACGATAAATGAAGATCGAAAGGGTTTCCTTGGACGTCCTGAAGAACATCACGCACAAAGTAAACTCCTTAAATCAGAAAATTAATTTAAAAATAAAACAGCTACAGGTAGAAACATGTAAAGTAAAAAAAGCTGCTGCTGAAATAATAAAATATAATGAATAATATTGTATGTTACGTCGCATATTTATATATATATATATATATATATATATATATATATATATATATATATATATGTATATATATTAGGTTGAATAACTCAAAACACAATACAAAATGTAATTCTATCGCATTAGATCAATCTACTTATTGTAACATTACGTCTTTACGCAGTGTACATCAGTATTGACGAATGTACCATTTGTCCTGCAATTATGTTTAAAAGCAATTTAAAAAAATGAACAAAACGGAGTCAGATTACAATTTCTTTAAAAAAACCTGGTACGAAATATTAAAAGCAATGCTTTACGTTTACAAACTACATCCACAGATATATCTCGCAGGCAAGGAAAGATCGAATACAATGTCAAGGTCGCCGTAATGATAGATGCTGGATTATGGGACTTGTGAGTAATCATTTTTGATTAATCTAGTTGTTGAATTGCTCACCAATGCAGCAAAGTCATAGAATTGTTTTGGAAGCTTTACCGTTCTATCCCAATTTCATTTCCTTAGTCTGGTAATGTCATTATTTTTAAAAGAAAGATGACATTGTTTGCAAATCAAATAAACACACACACACACACACACACACACACACAGATAGATAGATAGATAGATAGATAGATAGATAGATAGATAGATAGATAGATAGATAGATAGATAGATAGATAGATAGATAGATAGATAAATAGATAGATAGATAGATAGATAGATAGATAGATAGATAGATAGATAGATAGATAGATAGATGGGGCAAAACAAGGAATCTAAATCTTTGAGAACAAACCAAGAAGTGTATCATTTTAATTGTATGAAGTTTCTTCATAAAAGCAGGGTGAATTATATTATATATTCATCTCAATACGTCGAAATATCAACGTCACCTAATTCGTGTAAAACATTTCGTGTGAAATTAATTAAGTATTTGTGCACCTGTAATGACGCCGTGCGGACATTTTAATGAGCTACAGATCGGACAACCCATTCCCACTTTGATGAAGTTATTGACTAAATTCCCACTACAGAAGAAATCAGAAATGCAATAAGTTCTCTCAATAAAGATAAAGAATGTGATCACGACAATATTGTTGCCGAGTATTTACTGTTTGCGGACACTCAAAGCAGTGAACAGTTACTTGAAACCGTCTTCAGAAAAGTGTACGAGGCCGAGGAGTACCCATGCCATTTTAAACAAGGTTTAGTAATACCAATATTTAAAGGAGAGGGAACAAGCAAATTAGATATGAAAAATGACCGTGATATAACTATATAGTTCCAGTGCTTCAGAAAATTCTAGAGCAAATTGTATATGATAGACTACTTATATTTACTAAGCACATTATTTTCCAAATCCATTGCAAAAAGGTTTTAGGAATAAATGTGGTAATATCACTGCAGCGTGTTGTATCAAAGAATATATATGCTACTATATGGATCAAGTAACTCCTGTCTATGCAACATTTCTTGATAATGCTAAGGCGTTGAATATAGTCTGGCACAATGCGTTATTTTACAAGCTGTTTAAACATAAAAGGGAAGACGTGGCGCATCATGAAGACTCGTTGACGAGAATAAACAGTTATGTTGTATTTGCGGTCAAATTTTCCAAATATTTCAATATTAAGCACGTGTAGGACTGGGTCGTATTGTATGTGCTTGGTTATTTATCGTTATGATGGACGATTTGATCACTGATATAGATCACACTTTGCGAGCCTAAACCTTGTCGATCTCCACCTGCCGTGTGTCTTATTAGCGGCTGACACAACTGTAATGGCTAATTCGCATCATTCGATGCATCATCTGCTCGATACAATCTTTAATTAAGCGAAAAGGTGGAGATTGAAATATAACGCAGATAAAAGTTGCAGCATCCTCTTTGCAGAAAAAAAGAAGAACTGATATCCCTTCTTTTCTATTCAGCAAATCGCCAATTTCAATAGTAAAATATAACAAATATACCGGCATACCTCTAACGTACAACGTTAAACCAAACGACGCGATAAAAGAAGCATGCTATAGAGGTAAACACTTATTAAACTCTTTTTATTTTATTGGTATCAGAGACGGGGTAATGAACCCTCTAACAAGTATGAAAATTTGGAAAAGAATCATTCTACCCTCATTCCTATATTGATGTGAATTATGGTCGAATATGACAAACACCAATATAGAAAAACTTGAGCTATGTCAGAGATATGCAGCGCGATGTATGCAAGCTTTCGATAAATATTCGCTCACAGAGGCAACACGTAGTACCTTAGGACTCTGGTCAATGGAAGTATACATAGATAAGATGAAATTGTGTTTTTTCAACCGGCTGTGTAGGGGCGATTGGATTCTTATCTGGAAAAAGATTTTCATTTTGCGATTATATCAGTACTTGACCAATCCACTAACACAGACTGAGTCTATAGCAGATATTGACAAAATATTCAAGAAATATGGTATGGGAAGTTTTCTCTTAGACCATGTAGTAAGAATAAAAACCGAAGGTAAATTTGTTTTGAAGCAGTATATTATTGATAATATTGAACCCCTAGAAGAAACTACTTGGAATACATATATTGAACTAAGAAGCGATTTAATTCACTTCAGAAACATTCATTTTGACTTACAACAAAGCAGCATATTGTTTCTTGGGCGTAAATGTCCATCTATGTTAAGGCCTCTCTTTGAAATAGTGAAACTATATATATGGCATGCCCGTTGGAAAAGTTATGATATGCAAACTCTTTGGAAAAGAGACTGACGACAGAGCAAACCATCTTATCTTAGGTTGTGAAATGCTACTTGAAGAACGAAACGTCTTCTTTGAGAGGGTAATTGACACTTTAGAGATGAGAGATGGGGTTGATTTATTCAAACAAGAAGACGATATACTATTGGAGACACCTCTAGAATGCAGATTAGACTGCTCGTCGTCTATGGACGATGATTTATGGGATAAACTCATGTTGGTGACGGCAAAAAGCATTTTTACAATAAAATGCATGCCCTGCTCTCAACCAACATGTCATAACACAACAACAATAATAAGTAGTTAAGCTAAATAAATAAATTGATTAATTTGAAGAAGAAAAAAAAACATAAACAAAAGGCCATACTGTTGTAGTCAAATTCCGCAGTTTTGTTGTATGACAGATCACGGAGATATAATGCTCTCTGGCTCATATAACATAAGAGTGTCACTTTTGCTATATTTTTTCATTTCGGAATGGTTTCATATTGTTCCACATATATTTGTATAGATGTGTGCATGTGTGTGTGTATATGTGTATGTATATATGTGTGTTTGTGTGTGTATATATATATATATATATATATATATATATATATATATATATATATATGTATATATATATATATATATATATATATATATATATATATATATATATAAATATATATATATATATATATATTTATATATATATATATAAATACATGACTTATATTCATATATACATATATATATATGTATATGTGTGTCTATTTATACATACGTGTGTATATGTGTGTGTGTGTATGTGTATATATGTGTATGTATGCAACTACATTGATAATTGCACTGGTATACGTTTCAAATTTTTTATACTCTTTTCTATTGTATTTCATGATTTTGTATTATCCTGAATTTGATTATTCTGATGTAATCTCTGTTGAAGAGGAAATAAAGTCAGTCAGTCAGTTAGTCATACATACATACATACATACATACATACATACATACATACATACATACATACATACATACATACATACATACATACATATAGATATTAAATTATCTTAGGGACATTGACAAGACTGCTGACATCTAACACTGTATCCTACTCTGAATCTTACACACACAAAAGGAACAAAAAGACTAATTACGAATAGCTCAATCCTCCTACATGAACTAAACCCCCAATCACTAGCTGATAATTAAGCATCACGAAACCGTGAAGAAATGCGTGGGGGATGTGGCTCCATTCCGTTCCCCCGAAAAAAATAAGTAGCACCAAACTGTGCACTAAACATTCGTGCATGCCCGAACGGGCGAAAACGACTTTTATTCAACTAACAACAACAACAACAACCAGTCAAAAATAACCTGGGACCGTATAGCAACAGCCAGGTGGGACTGTATAAACGACAGCCAGGTGGGACTGTATAGCGACAAGGGAAATTTGAACATGGTGGGCCTATCTAGTGACAAGGGGAATTTAACATGGTGGGCCTGTATAGCGATAAGGGATATTTAACATGTGAAATGGAGGTAAAAGCAAATACCTTTTAAAGGTATATGAGGCTTTCTTGTTTTTTGTACCGTTGTTCCACGACCTTTTAATTTTACCAATGATTCCCTTTTCTTCTTCTTTTCATCCTCGGCAGACCAGTCAGGATGTCCCATAGCTCTAAACTTCTCTTGTATCATTATCGAATGGTTATTTGATCTTTCAAATTCCTCTTTATTTTTTGTATTGTCCTTTTTCCCCTTACTCCATTTATTTCTTATCTTCTTCACTTCTTTTAATTGTTCATTTCTCATTAGTTCTTCAGCTATCTTCAGCTGGTCCAATCCATTTTGGACATGGGGCCACTCTCTCAAGATATTATCCAAAAAGCACTTTACTTTTTGGATAATATATATCACTTCCTTCAATGTCCCCACTCTGACATAGGGTGGGTTAATACAGCCTCGTAACTTTTCGGCTTCTTCTTCTAACATTCCTTCTAAGAGCTCCCTGTTTACATTCAGTCTGTTTGCAAAATCCAGGCTGTTCGTAAACGTCCATTCATTACGTAGTCTTTCCACTACATGTTCCTCGTCTAATATCCAGAAATAGCTGTGTCTTAAATTGTTGAATAAAGTTGATGCTGTCACCATCTTATATTTTTATTCCGTGGAATGGTTCTAATTCAATTCAGTTATATGAGTTAAGGTCGCCTGCGCAACTAAGTGTTTTTGCGACCAGTTAATGCCAGAAGGTCGGGTTATTTAATTGGTGGGACCAAAGGTTACTTTGACTCCCCTCGTCTGTGTTGTCGCAGTCTCCCCGGCACCCGCGTTTCTAGGCAGTCTCACCTTAGATTAACTTGTCGAGTCACGGCTAAGTATGAAGGCACCCGGTTTAGGAAAGCTAGTTTGTCAAATTGTGTCACTCTAGTTAAAGACAGAATCCAATCAGTTTGATATATTATTACTTCTAAAATGAAGTTTTAATTATCTGTGTAATTAGTGAATTTGCCCAATAGTTTTGTTGTACATTACATCAGTGTGAGAATAGACGGACTGACGAATGCTTCTCTCTCTCTCTCTCTCTCTCTCTCTCTCTCTCTCTCTCTCTATATATATATATATATATATATATATATATATGGACAATCGCGGACGTGAAAGAAAACACCCTTATGATCAAAAGCTTGCATTATCCCTATCATCGCCAAAACATGGGAAGTTAAAAGAAACACTCGCTCACTTTTTACTTTACTCACGTGAATTATAAATTTTACTGGAAAAAATACGTTGTGCTTATAGACGCACTTCAAACAAAAGTAAAAGAGACTGTGATTATGAATCACTTCTATTTTTTTTCTAACTTCCTCAGGTACCATTAGCAAATTAAATGATTAATTCTTTTCGAGAATATTAGGTAGACCTGACAAATAGAGACACTCATTCGTTGGCAGCAGTGCTATATTTCCAGTGGAGGCAATGTCTGTCGGACTATCTGGAAAGAGAGTGCATGCATCAAGTGTATTGTTTTTGATTCCCATTTCCGAAAATTAATAGTGTCGTCTGACTTATTTGAATTAGGAATTAAATCATTTTTACTGTTTATGGAGTAGTAGTGGTAGATGGCATAGTTGGTATAGGTTTTAATCCTAAAAAAAAACAAAACAAACATCTTATATGAGGGCATGATGGCTGGGTTATATATTTAATATTTTGGTTTCCAATTGTATCTTATCTATTTAGTTACCGCTCTGTGCAGTTGGCACTGATAACTCTGGGAGTTAGGCCACCTTATAAATCTAATTTTGGGGTTAATTTAAGCGTATTATTCTAAATAAAATTAATGCCGCTTTCATGCGACTGGCCCTGATGGCTTGGGAATTTAGCCACCTTATAATCTTACGTTTCAAGGGTTTTAACTAATTCTATTAATATATGATATTTAATAATGGAATTAAATGAAATTATAGATGGTTAATCAGCATTTTTATTTTTTTTAATTGAGTCACACAGACCTAAACCGTGCTGTTTACTAGTGTGGACTTAATCCAGGCACATCTAGTATGATTCCTAGTACCTGATTGCAGAAATATGTGCTGATTGAACTATTATCAAATGCCCATAGGCTTAATATAGATTATATTTATATGTAATTTATACTATACCAGAAAAGTGAAGAGAAGAAAGTATATTAGTTAAGTATGTTTGATTGTTTTGTTCTGTTAAATATTAAATTTTCCCTTTTTATCAATTTCATTAATAAATTTTAATATTATTTCATTGGTCAAGTTTTGGATTGTGGTTGGTTTACACTATAAATTGTGGGTATGATATATGTATGGCAGATGTTGAACACATGGTGTAGATTCTCATCCAATGTGCAATGTGTGCATTTCGAGCCGTTGGTCTTCAGATATAACATGTATTTTCCCCTTCTGCCTGCCAGCAGGGATTTTCCAGTTCGAATCTGGTTAATAATCCATTGATGGTGTATGTTGTTGATGATGGGTCCTTTGGTTTTATGAATCACAGTTTTTTGGATTGCGTACAGCGTGTGACCCCTAGGGCGTATATCCCATTCTTTTTGCCATTTGTTGGTTATCTGCTTGGATATAATGCTGTAATGTTTTGGAACACTGTATTCAATGTGTATTGGCTCCTGCTCTGTGAGTTTATTTTTGGCTGCTAGGTCTGCTTGTTCGTTTCCTGAAATGTTGATATGTAACGGAATCCACAAAAATTCAATGCTTTGATTTTTGGTTATTCATGTTGGTTAGTAATAAAGCACATCTTTAAGGAAGTTTTCACGTCCATTTGAGTATTGTGATTCCAATGTCCTTAAGACACTGAGGGAGTCGCTTATTATCAGTGCTTAGTTAGTATTTTTGTTCCTGTATAATTTGTAGTGTTTCAGAAATTGCCCAGAATTTTGCTGTATAGATTGAACAGTTATTAGGTAATCTATTTCCTAGTTCCAGTTGGAATTCAGGGATGATTAGAGCTGCGGCTGTTCAATCTGGGTTTTGAGCTTTTGATCCTTTTATGTATATTTTGACCTCATCTTTACATGTGCTGTCTAACAACGTCAATATCCGGGATCTAATTTCCAGAGGATTAACTTCTTTTGATCCAAATGATGTTGCAATTGTGTTGACGTCGGGTTGTTGAATCGTCCATGTGGTGGGATTAGGATATCGGGTTTGTTCTGCTTGTAGTTTATCTATTTGTAGATCTTTACATATATGGATCATTTTTCCGGATGGTGGATTCGGTACTAATTTCCAGTTAATGCGGTATCACACTTATCGATAATTTCTCGTGTTGGATGTCCTGTAATGTGAATGGAGATTCTGGCAGCATATCTGAGTAGGAGTTCTTCCCTTCTTATTGATAGCGGCATTTCTCCAGTGAGTATTAGTAATTCTTCCTTAGATGTTTTTTTAAGTGTGCCTGTGCAAATGCGAAGCGCTTTAGTCTGTATGTTGTCCAAGCTCTTAAGCAAAGTGGTTTTAGCGGAGGCATACACTTGACAATTATAGTCCATTTGAGATCTAATTAGGGATCTATAGTGTTACTAGGGTATTTTGATCTGCTCTCATTGAAAACCTTTGAGGTTTCTCAACAGGTTCAGATCTCTGTGGCATCTTTGTATCGATTCAATGATGTGATATTGCCATGTGAGATGTTGATCATAATACATACCAAAGAAATTTGCCGTCTTTTCGAGTTTGATTGATTGATTGATTGATTAATTGAATTTGTTACGGCGCAACAGCACTTTTAGGCTATTTAGCGCCATACAATAGGTTATATGTTTGAAAATAAGAAAGGTTTAGGATCGACAAGCGATAAAGACAACCAAATAGTTCAGAGTAAAATGGTAAGATATTGGTATTAAAAGTATGTAATCTTTTAAAATTTATAAAAGGTCCTATATCGATCAGCGATATAAAAGAACAGATGGTTGACATTAAAAACGGTAAAATGGTAACGGTGCAAAATAAAGCTTCCCGATCAACGGGGGAGGTAAATGTTCTATGTTAAGGAAAAAGGATGAAAAGGTATTAAAATGGGACGGTATATATATTGTATAAAACTGCACAAGGTTATAGCATAAAATTCAACGTTTAGAGTAAAGAATTACTGCTTTCAGAAACTCTATAATCCGAGTGATGTTTATAGTTTTAAAAAGCTTTTTCATATCTTGCACAATGTAATAACAATCGCGAGTAGGTTGCAAGTTAAAGCGCTCTATCATAGTGATTGACAGTGAATGGTTCATTGCAGTAAACGCACCCTGGTGGGTCTTCACCTTTTAGTATGTGTGTGTGGGTAATATAAGTATAACCAATTCTGATTCTTGCAATGACTACCTCCTCCCTACGTATGGTTCTGTAGGAAAGAGTACATTCTCCTAGAGATGGCTTGATTGCATGAAATTTGTTATTTACAGCATCATTCCATGATGCCTGCCACTTCTGACGAAAGAACTTTCTAATACAAGGTTTAAAATCAATATAAGGGATTTTAAAATCAGATGGTCCTAGAGTAAGTGCCTCTTTAGCAGCGCGATCTGCTTTTTCGTTACCTTTAATACCAATGTGGCTAGGTAACCAACGCTATATTATATTGTGGTTGACACTCAGCTCATTATTTTTAAAAAGTACGTTTTTCAATATATTGTTTTCCAGGTTTCTATTATGTAGTTACTGGAGTACTGATAGCGAGTCGGAGAAGATGATACTGTTTAAAATATGTTTATTTTCTATATGTTGCAGATCAAGTTCTATTGCTCTGATTTCGGCTGTAAAAATTGATGCTCCATTTGCTAGGCGAACTTGCATTGTGTGATTTCGACAAACAAAAGCTGCAGCATCCTTTTCTTCTTCCTTTGATTAATCAGTGTAAATTCTGATGTAGTTTATAAATTCGGTAAGGAGTTCATGGTAAGAGTTGTGGAAGACAGAAGGGGTTTTCTCAGATTTTTTTTCCATCGTGTGGCGTAAAAAGTACTTTCGGTTGTTTAATTAGCCAGGGTGGTGTTTCGGGGATAGACGTTTTCTGAATTTTAGAAAGATCTATATTTGTAGTGTCAAGGCTGGATGATATTCTAATGCCGAAGGAAGATATGTCTTTTGGGTTTTTTTCGTATAAAGTTTTGTATAAGGGTTTAAAAACAGCCGAAAAAGCAGGATTCAGAGGATTTGATTTTAATTTGAGAGCATACTGTGAGGAAAGCATGTCTCTACGATGTGATAATGGTAGTTCATTCGACTCAGCTAGAAGGCTTTCACACGGGGATGTTTTAAATGCTCCCAAAGCCAGTCTTATTAACTGATGATGAATTGCATCAAGTATTTTCAAATATGATTTTCTGGCTGAGCCATATACAACGCAACCATAGTCTAGTCAGGAGCGAATAAATGTTCTATATACATTCAGGATGACTTTTCAATCAGCACCCAGTTAGTGTGCGATATTAATTTAAGTAGGTAAAGTGCTTTTGAGCATTTGGCTTTCAAGTTCTTTAGGTGTGGAATAAAAGTCAGTGTTCTGTCGAAGATAATACTTAAAAATTGTGTTTCTTCAACAACTGGAATAGATATTCCTTCCAGCGTGAGGTGAGGTTCATAGTGATGTCTTCTTAACTGAGAGACATGCATGCATACTGTTTTAGACTTCAAAAATTTGAAACCATTTGCACTGGCCCAACTTTGAATCATGTTTATATTTTGCTGAAGTTGTCTTTCAATTGTATGCATCAGATTCGATCTATAGCATATTAGGAAATTATCAACATATAGCGAGCGATCCCCACCAGGAGTCAGACACTTTGTGATGCTAATAATTTTGAAATTGAAAAGTGTCACGGATAAAATACTACCCTAGGGCACACCCATCTCTTGCTCGTGCAAATCTGAGAGAGTAGAGCCCACCCGTACCTTGAATTCTCTGTCTGAGAGAAAGCTGGATATGAAAGAGGGCAGACGGAGTTTTAGACCTAGATCGTGCAGGTCATTTAGTATCCCGTACTTCCATGTCGTGTCATAGGCCTTTTCTCGATCAAAGAAAACCGCTACAAATGTTCTTTCTTGATAAATGCATCACAAAGGAATGTTTCAAGTCTAACCAGATGATCACTGGTGCTCCGTCCATAACGAAATCAACTTTGGAAAGGAGGTATTAAATTGTTAGTTTCCAAGTACCAGATAAGTCGAGAATTTTTCATTCGTTCCGTTGTTTTGAACACACAGCTTGTCAGTGCAATTGGTCGATAGCTGTTGGGGTCTTCGCTATCTTTACCGGGTTTAGGGACTAGTATTACAGTTGCTTCTTTCCAGATTTTTGGTACATTACCAGTGATCCATAAATCATTGAAGAGTTTAGAAATAGATGTTATTAATGATTCTGGAAGGTGTTTCAAAAACTGGTAATCTATTTTGTCAGACCTAGTGGATGTATCATGGGAATTATCTAAAGTCTCCCTCAGCTCCGATAATGAGAACAACTGATTAAATTTTTCCGAGTTGTTGGATGTGAATTTTAAACGTGACTTTTCTTTTTGAGTTTTACGTTTTTGGAAGGCTTCTGAATAATTAGATGATGATGAATTTTAGGAGAAACTGTCAGCAAGAGTATTTGCAATGTCGCGTTTTGAATTAAAGTTGTTACTGTTCAGTGACAAATGTAGGAGAGGGTTTTATTTGCTCTTTCCGTTTATTTTGCGTATAGTATCCTAAACTTTATTAACAGAGGAACTCGAGTTTAAAGAAGAAACATATTTCTTCCTTGATGCTATTTTACTTTCTTTGATTATGCGGCGAGCTTTGGCTCAGACAATGCGATATATATTTATGTTTTCGGGCGTCGGATGATTATTAAATTTTTTTAATGCTTTTCAGCGTAGTCTAATGGCTTCTTTACATTCCTTAGTGACCCAAGGTTTGAGGGTTCTTTTACAGTTTGTTGAGGACTTGAGGATATATTTTTCTGCAATTTCGGTTAAAATAGATGTAAAAAGCTAAATGGGGTCGTTAACATTGAAAACTGTATCCTCAATATTTGACGTTTTGGGTTTCCTGCCTTCCATAAACCTCTGTTGTCTGCATATTGGGATTGGTCTACTGCTGTTTCGTGGCTGCTTTTCCCTAGGTCATTTATCATGATGTTAAAAAGTGTAGGACTAAACAATTTAAAAATTGGGCGATGTGATGTTGATTCTGAAGGGACCTTCCCTACTTTTGTGGTGGGGATAACTGTCGCTTCTTTCCATTTCCCAGGTATATTCCCAGTTTTCCAAAATTGATTGATCATATCTGTTATGAAAGTTTTTGCTTGTTATGTGTTGTAATTAGCTTTTCATAACCTTCTTCTCATTTCTTGCTATGAGAAGGAATTACTCGTAAGTTAAGGAGCGTCATTATCCATGGTGAAAGAGAGAGAGAAGAAAGAATTCAGGCTCTCTTAAAGGAGCGCCGCCCCGATGTTATACAGCTACATCTGAAATAGAAGAGTCAACGTCAGTTTTCTGCTGATACGTATAACTTTATTTAAATACTCAACACACATATGTATTACTACATTCTAAAAACAATTCTAAAACTTTATAATAAAATTCATAAAATACATATTACATTTTCATCTTTAAGCTTTCCAACTTCATTTTATTCATATAACATCTGCACCTTAGAATATTATACACTAGTTAATTCTCAATCAATTTCAAGATAGCAAAAGCATTAAATGTAATAACAGTTAATGCATTTTACTTATTTTTAAACAGAATATTAAGAATATTGATTTAGAATATATTGCTAGATATTACTCTTTCTTACTTAAGAAATACTTTATTTAAACATTAAATCAAAGTATGAAGTTGGTAGCTAATTCAACTAATTCAAACCTTTATAATTAAAGTTACATAAATATAAATTCTTTAAAACATTTAAACATTCCATTACAATATATTATAAATAAAAGAATTTAATAGTAATGTTGCACACAAAACAATATTACCATTAAAATCTCCATCATTAAAAATACTTATTCCTTACAAGAAATTATAACATGTACAGTTGCTTACCTGAAATTGAAGAGTCAACGTCAGTTTTCTGCTGATACGTATAACTAATCTGACCTGATTCGCGCATTTATATATATACGTACGCGGCCAGATTCAGGGTTAGACAAGGTCATACCCTCTACGCATCAGACAGAAAATTCTACAATTCGGTAGAAACCAGTTTTAACAGGTCAAAACCACCTTACTTACGTCATAAGACTCAATTCTGTAGTTATTTATATTTGTTTTAACGACGTCAGACCAAATATGGATATCCGTTAGTTGGAAGCCATCTTGTTTTGTGACGTATAGAAGCCTCCCAGAGAAAGGTAACTCCACCTTCATTAACCGAATTGAACCTTTGCCAATAACTAGGTCAGAGACATATTTTTACTAATGGAACCTAGAACTATAGTTAAGTCAGCAAACGCATGTATTATGGTATACAATCTTACACAACACTGTACATTAGCTATTCTTACTGATGTTAGGGAGTATAGTTATATACATTTCCTTTTTTCCACTTGCTCAGCAATCATTTCTATTCTATATAGTTGTACTTCAAAAACAAGTGAAATTACCTTTGATATATTTTAGAAGCTACTTACATATAAATATATAAAACATTACTTTAATACAATTCAAAAAAAATATCAATCTTTATTAATTTTACTAAAAATTCAATCCTAACAATACCCTCTGTTTTATTGAGCCGAGACCTCAAGGCTCGAAAAGAAAAATGAATTTTATTCATCAAAACAAGATAAACGGTGAAAGATCAAAAATACAATGATTAAAAAAAACATTGCAAGACATTTTTGCAAAGTTTAAAATACAATGTAAACACTGCAAATACATTGCAAAATACCAAGTAAAATACAAAAAATACAATGAGAAGGTACATTGCAAAATATTCAGTAAAATTCAAAAAGTACAATAAAGAGTATAATACAAAATATTTGATAATATTCCCAAAAACACAACGGGAAGTGTATTGTACAATACTCAGTCAAAAGAAATACAATAAAAAGTACAATGCAAAATTTGTGATAAAATTCCCCCAAAATACAATGGGAATAAAACTTCACAGCATTGAATACTTTGATAAGATATATATATTTATTATACACATAATTCTACAAAACCTACCTCTAAACTAGGCTTATCAGACGATTGTAAAACAAATAATAGCATACAGTTATTGTTATCATTATTTGTATTTTTCTGTTTTAGTGTACTCTTCCTTTGTGTCCTTTTTCTGTATTTCTTTTTCTCTTTTATATGTTATTCGTATAACATTAGCAGAACATATTTATGGGTGAATACTTATTATATCGAGAGTTTGGAACTGACAATTTAATGTTGTACTAGCCTTATAAACCATGACGTATGTTCACTTGCAATCAAACTTTGACCTGTGCGTGTATGAAATATGTATCGTCTCTAAATTAACCTAAGAACAGTAAGTGGAAAATGAATTTGACTCAGAAGCTGGCCGTATGTAGGCCAATAGCTGCTCATGTCGTGAGAGCTATGCATTACGTGATCTCTGTGTCGAGTAATCGCGCGGACATTTTGACTATTTTATCATTTATGGCGAATGCGCCAAGACACAGTACCATTAGGTACATACTCTCATACAATGGTATGAGATTGTGAGAGAAAAACCTCTAAACATTGTCAAACCCATGCATTAATGAGATTGCTGTATTATACCGCGTATTCGTTTTAAGACGTATTATAACTGTGAAATAATATCATTATGTAGCTACATTTGACATCCCTGTGACAATATTCGATACGTTCAATTGAACAAGTCCGTGTAAACCTGATTCAAACTGTGAATCCACTTATAGGCTGAACTATACAAGAGTGGGAGATTCTGGAGATAACCCATGTTTCAAATTGTTTGGGTTTTTTTTGTTTTTTTTTGTTTTTTGTTGTTGTTGTTGTTGTTTGTTCTGATACCATGTACTCTGAATTCAGAGTTAAAAAGAACACAATCCTATGAACCAAGTCCATATTCCACCCATACCTTAAAGAGAAAGATAAGAAGTTGAGAGATTTGCGCGCAAGAGAAGAAAAGAGAAATAGAAGGTATGAGAAGAAAGATTGGAATGGACGATAGGACTATAATTTTCTCTTCCAAATACGAAGGAATTTGATCTTTTTTTTTTTCTTTAGAATTTTCGTATTGAATTCAAGTACGAAATATTCGACTTCGTCGTTTGCGACGTGTGTTTGATTGTGTGTGTTTGCTGTGAAATGCTTGCTTTAATGCTTGAGAAACATTCTCAGTTGGTTGCCATGATGGCGTGGATCCATCTGATCACTTAACCAAATAATGCTTTTTCCCAGAAATCCATTTGGATTTCAACAGTTTATCAACTAAGTACCATTCAGTACCGTTGTTGGTTGGTGTGTGCTCATTGCTTGTTTGATCAGGTGATGTTTGAGTCGACTGTGGGGATGTACTAACTGTGTCCGGTGTCGGAGGTCTATAATCCCTAGGATCTTTATAGTGCTTAAGCCTGTTTGCGTGTACAAGTGATTTCATTTCTTTATCGTCTGAACAACAACGTAATCTGTAGGTGCTATTCGGACCTACTTGGGTGATGTAATATGGACCTTCCCAACGAGGGTAAAGCTTTTTTGATAACCCTACAGGTATATGTGAGATTTGTAAATGTACATAATCTCCAACGCGAAAGGATGGTTCTTTTGTTTTCTGGTCAAACCTCTGTTTGCTTGTGTTTTGTGCTTCACGTGTATTTGCTTTAGCTATTTCTTGAACTATTTTCAATCTTTGAATCAATTGATCTATGTACTGTTGTGTTTGTGTTTGGACAGTTTCTTTAGGCGTAAGAGATACATCTAAGGGTAAAGTCATTTCTTTTCCAAAGACTATGTAATAAGGTGAGTATCCAGTAGAATTAACTGCTGGACTCGTTCGGAATGCCATCATTACGCTGGGTAATATGGACGGCCAATCATCTTGGTGTTTGCTACAGTAAGCCCTTAGTGCCTGACTGATGGTAATATTTTGGTGTTCACATGCAGAGTTAGTTTGAGGGTGGTATGAACTAGTATGGTGACGTGTTACTTGAAATAATTCACAAAGTGCGAGTACAATTTGAGACATAAAATTTCGTCTACGATCACTGACAAGTGTTCGCGGTGCACCATAACGTGTAAATATCTCATTATACAAAACACTGGCGATTTCTGTTGCTGTTTGAGAACGTAAGGGTAAGGCTTCACACCAATGTGACAAACTATCTGTCACCAATAAGATGTATTGATAACCTTCCTTACTTTTTGGCATGCACAAAATGTCCATGTGCCACCTAGAGAATACGTCATCTGGGGGCAATGGGTGCAATGGAGCTTTTCGTGCGTTTGTGTCCCGTTTAATGAGCTGACATTTAGAGCATGATGTAATGTAATCATACACATTTTGATACATTTTAATCCAATAATATTTCTGTTTGATAGCTTGATATGTTCTTTGAACACCAAAATGACAACCTCCTGCTTTTGAATCGTGATAAGATAGAAGGACATCGAGTCTCAAATTTGTGGGTAAAGCAACTTGTTTTATGAGTTGATCTGGAGACGTTTTGTGTTTTGTACGAGGCTGGAAAAAATGATGTAAGACACTATTGATTAGTTCATACTGATTTGCTTCATATGGAATAGCTGTTGCGCGACGAGTGTTTTCTGGTAATATTCCTTGTTCTAAGTAAACATACATGTCCTTAAAATCAGGGCACTCGCGATGATATTGGGCGATATCTGGTAGTTCTTCAGAACTACCGCTAGGTATGTGATCATTAGTCTGTAGTGGAAATAGGTTAGTAGCACCTTCCTTATCGTAAAAGAATGTAATTTCTGTCATTTCTTCTTGAACGGAGTGTACTGGTGATTCTAACTGAGTCTGAGTGTTAGTGTATGCTGGAGATTTCTCTAATTGACTGTCAGTCTTAGCTGTTTGGTCGTAGTTTCGACGTGAGAGTTCATCTGCATTTGTGTTTTTATGGCCTGGAGTGTATACGATATCAAAATTGTATTCTTGTAAGCGAAGTGACCAACGAATTAGTCTATTCGAAGTGTGCTTAACTGTCTTTAGCCATACTAGTGCCTTGTGATCTGTAATGACAGTAAATTTCTGATGTCATAGGTAAACATGATATGTTCTGATACCTTCTAATACCGCTAGACACTCCTGTTCAGTTACTGACCATTGTCTTTCAGCATTTGTTAATGCTCGTCCACAATAAGCAATAACATGCTCTTTGTCATCTGTCCCTATCTGAGACAAGATATAACCTAGAGCTGTACCACTGGCATCACATGTGAGTCTAAATGGTTTATTAAAATCAGGATAAGCCAGGATAGGAGCTGTGGTCAAGGCTGTTTTAAGAGTTTCAAATGCTTTTTGACACTTGTCTGTCCAAAGAAACGAACTGTCTTTTGTCAATAACTTATTTAAAGGTGTTGCTATTGTAGAATATCCTTGGACAAATTTTCTGTAATAATTGCACAACCCTACAAAACTCCTAACATCTTTCTGTGTTTTTGGAACAGGAAACTGTGTAACTGTGTCTATTTTGGACTCATCTACTTGAATTCCTTTTGTTGAGAATGTATGACCAAGATAAATAACTTCAGATGCTGCGAATACACATTTTGATGGTTTGAATGTCATGTTTGCCTGACGTAATCGATCAAAAATAAGTTCAAGGTGTGCTAAGTGTTCTTCAAATGAATTGGAAAAAATAATAATGTCATCTATGTATGCAAGACATGTTGACCATGGTATACCTCTAAGTACATGACCTAATAGAATACAATATGTGGCGGGCGCATTTCTGAGTCCATACCGCATTACATTCCATTGATAAAGACCACGTGATGTTATGAAAGAGCTCTTATGTTTTGTCGCTGGGTCCATTTTAATTTGCCAAAATGCTGAATTTAAATCTAATGTGCTGAAAAGACATGGTTTAGTTTGTCCAACTGCATCAATTACATCTTCTAATCTTGGAAGAGGGAATGTCATTGGTTGTGTCACCTGATTAAGTTTCCTATAGTCAATAGCAAAACGATATTCCCCAGTTTTCTTTTTGACTAAAACAACTGGAGATGCACAACTCGAAGAACTGGGTTCAATTAGTTGGTGTTCTAACAATTCATCTACCTGTCTATCAATTTCTTTATTGATGTGCGGAGACGCACGATAAGGTTGACAACGAATTGCCATGGAATCGCCTGTCTCTATTCGATGAGTAAATACCGTAGTACTTCCTAATTCTTCTAAGTTCAAGGCAAACACATCCCTATGTTTATTCAGAAATAATTGAAGCTCTTGTTTTTGATTTTCTGACAAATCTGAAGAGTGTAAATCAAAATTAATTGGTTCTTGTGATTTACTAGTTTGTGTGTCCACAATGTCAGGTGTATCAGGTGTGATATTCTTGTCATAAGTGTCCTCACTAACAGTAAATATGGTTTGTGGGTGTAGTACATCTACATAAGCTAGTACGGTATTTGCTTGTATGTTTATATGTTTCGAAGTAGGATTCAAGATCTGAACAAGGTTATTTTTCGAAACCGTTACAATTGTTCTAGCTGTCAAAAATATGGAGTTTGACATATTATGAGATGGTTCTAGTAAAACAGGCGTTCCCTTTTTTATTTTACTGATACTAACAGAAATAGAACAACTTGAGTTTGGTGGAACCGTTGTACTTTTGTTTACACGTGCTAATCCTGACTCAGTACGTATCAGATTGATAATTACCGTATCGTCTAGCAAAGAGAGCGTTTGTGTATCTAGATTCACTACTGCCTTGTATTTACTCTAGAAATCGATTCCGAGAATGACAGAATGATGTAGTACAGGAATAATATAGAATGTATTACAAAAACTTACACCTCCTATTTTCAAATTAAGTGGGATCATTTCAAAAATTGCGTGTTTTTCGCCCCCCCCCCCACCCCGATGCGATAATATTATTAAGATTTGAAGGTTTAATTTGACGTGAATTGAATCCTGCGCGAGAAAGAAATTTTAAATTGATGGCCGAAATGGACTCGCCTGTGTCCGCTAATGCATTCGTGATTTTGTTTTTAACATAAATAGGAACAAGATTTTTGTGAATAGGTGTGACTAATGTGACTTGTGGTTCTCTAGTTTGTTTGTCGCTAGGTTGTGACCTTTGATTTGGCGCGAAGTTATATTGTTGTTGTAGGGTAAAGCATACTCGTGCAAAATGACCTGTTTTGTGACACAAGTAACACTTTTTATCAAGTGCAGGACATAATCTAACGTGTGATTGAAAACAAATACCACATCTGAGACAAAATGGCTTACGACTATGTAGTTGTGGCTTGTAGCGCGCAGCCCGAGTAGGTAACTGATATGTATTGTTATCGCTAGATTTATGTACTTAACTGGAGAAATAGTTTGGAAAATTGGCTGTCTGAGAAGACGATGTATAATGATGAGAATTATTGCAATGCAGCCGAAATGGTTTGTCTTTGGCACGTACGAAGGGTTGAGATAATACATGTACATTGTTTTCTGTGTTCTGTTCTGAGCTGACTGCTTTAATTTCATCTTTAAGTTGTTTAAGTTCCTCTAAAATTGTGTTAAGTGTTGACCAATCATCATTCTCAGTTGCGACAAGAGATTTCTCTGCTAGATTTGCGGCTTGTCGTAAATCATCCATATTTGTTGGATTTTTATTCATTACGATTTGTTTAATAGCTGGTTTTAAACCTTGTAATGCAACTGCTAATAATATTTGATCTGAGATAGTTTGGTTATTTGCAATTTGTAAGAGACGATTTAAATAGTCCAAAACTGTTTCAGACGATTCTTGTCGAGTTTGTAAAACTGATAAATCTAAAATGACATCGTCAGTGTGAAACCTAGATGTATAGGCAGTTACTAGACTTGACCAGTTATTCCTAACGTTATCAGGTAGAGATTCATACCATACTTTAGCATGTTGTTGGAGGTGAAAAGGAGAAGCATTCAAAATTTTAGCTTCTGATAAATCATAAAAATTTGCCCATTGTAAAAAATGATTTAGCCATTTAACAGGATTTTGTGATTGATCACCTATAAAAATATCTAATGTGATAAGAGACATACCTGTACTTGAGAAACTGGTGTTTCCAGAGAAAAATTGCACTCGTAGGAATAATGTCAATAGTAATAAGTCACATTAACTGAATTAAACGGATTAACTCACAATGTTCTGGGCGCAGATAGTAAATGTATGCACAGTTAATTTGCCGTGTAAAAGTACTTTTGAGGAATCTTTGAGCTGACAAAGGTCACTGAAGTGCTGCTGCTGACGTGGTTTTGTGGGATGAGTTGATAGTCGTCTGCGTAAGAACTTGATTTGGTTTCCAATCGTTGTCCACGTAGGATCAAGGAACCATAGTCGAATGGAGTGTGCGTCACTAGAACTGGATAGCGCGTAGATACTGGTATATACATTACTAAAAATCTGTGAAGCCATTCCAGCAAGAGCAATGTAGTATGTAGGTAGAATCAGGAATCAGTCACGTGAACAGCTATCTGTATGATACAGGCAAGAAAATGCGAACATTGGCGGTATGAAGTCTGACGATCGTAAATATGTTAGTGCAAATCTCTCCCATGGATCGTAATTATAAACACTCTTTCAAAGAAATAATCACTCAACTGGCTTTGCGAGAGGTTCCAGAGATCTGTAACATTCTCCATCCACTTGTTATGAAAAAAAAAACAAAGGTTGGTTGTCCTGTCATAACATGAGGGAGAGGGAGAAGAAGGAAGAGAGAAGGGCTCTCTTGAAAGCGTGCCGTCACGATGTTAAAACAGCTACACTACATCTGAAATGAAAAGTAAAACATCCATTCTCTGCTGACATGGAGAACTTTATTTAAATACTTAACACACATATGTATTACTACATTCTAAAAACAATTCTAAAACTT
Source organism: Unio delphinus (assembly GCA_029339505.1). Lineage (NCBI taxonomy): Eukaryota > Metazoa > Mollusca > Bivalvia > Unionida > Unionidae > Unio > Unio delphinus. The sequence goes on from JAQISU010000338.1 coordinate 652,896, forward strand.
TATAATAAAATTCATAAAATACATATTACATTTTCATCATTAAGCTTTCCAACTTCATTTTATTCATATAACTTCTGCACCTTAGAATATTATACACTAGTTAATTCTCAATCAATTTCAAGATAGCAAAAGCATTAAATATAATAACAGTTAATGCATTTTACTTATTTTTAAACAGAATATTAAGAATATTGATTTAGAATATATTGCTAGATATTACTCTTTCTTACTTAAGAAATACTTTATTTAAACATTAAATCAAAGTATGAAGTTGGTAGCTAATTCAACTAATTCAAACCTTTATAATTAAAGTTACATAAATATAAATTCTTTAAAAAATTTAAACATTCCATTACAATATATTATAAATAAAAGAATTCAATAGTAATGTTGCACACAAAACAATTTTACCATTAAAATCTCCATTATTAAAAATACTTATTCCTTACAAGAAATTATAACATGTACAGTTGCTTACCTGAAATTGAAGAGTCAACGTCAGTTTTCTGCTGATACGTATAACTAATCTGACCTGATTCGCGCATTTCTATATATACGTACGCGGCCAGATTCAGGGTTAGACAAGGTCATACCCTCTACGCATCAGACAGAAAACTACGAACTCTACAATTCGGTAGAAACCAGTTTTAACAGGTTAAGACCACCTTACTTACGTCATAAGACTCAATTCTGTAGTTATTTATATTTGTTTTAACGACGTCAGACCAAATATGGATATCCGTTAGTTGGAAGCCATCTTGTTTTGTGACGTATAGAAGCCTCCCAGAGAAAGGTTACTCCACCTTCATTAACCGAATTGAACCTTTGCCAATAACTAGGTCAGAGACATATTTTTACTAATGGAACCTAGAACTATAGTTACGTTAGCAAACGCATGTATTATGGTATACAATCTTACACAACACTGTACATTAGTTATTCTTACTGATGTCAGGGAGTATAGTTATATACATTTCCTTTTTTCCACTTGCTCAGCAATCATTTCTATTCTATATAGTTGTACTTCAAAAACAAGTGAAATTACCTTTGATATATTTTAGAAACTACTTACATATAAATATATAAAACATTACTTTAATACAATTCAAAGAAAATATCAATCTTTATTAATTTTACTAAAAATTCAATCCTAACATATCCAATAAAATTGTTTCCAATGTAGACTTTTTGTTTCTGATAGTAGCTTTCCATTCTGTTATAGAGAAAGTTTCATTCAATGGTGATGTTCTTGAGTCATGATCTTTAAAATATTCCGGTTTTTTATGTAACAATTATAGTCGCATGCGCAACTATGTGCTTTCGCGACCAGTTAATGCCAGAGGGTCGGGATATTTGATTAGTTGGGACCAACGTTAACTTTGACAACACTAGGCTGTGTTGTCGCAGTCTCGCACGTTAAATGGCAGTCTCGCCTTAGAGTAACATGTCGGGTGGCGGCAAAACAGGAAGGCATCCGGTTTAGGAAAGCTAGTTTGTCGAATTGTTTCACTCTAGTTAAAGATATAATCCAATCGGTTTGATATCTTATTACTTCTAAAATGAAATATTAAGTATATGTGTAATTAGTGAATTGCCAAATAGTTTAGTTGTACTTTACATAAGTGTGAGAATAGGCAGAGCTTGAAATCCAGATTTCCAACATCTAATCAGAACCTGTGTTACGTAAAAGTAGAAAAAGTCCAATGGATCAGCCATGTTTTCGTCGACAACAATCAGGTTAGCCTATTTCTGTTTCCCCAAACTCCTCGATCTTGCCATTGTTTAAGCTTGAAACGCCCTTATTTTTAATTTAGTCCAGTTTTACTATGGACAGAAAAAATACCAATAATTGGTAAGCCAGTTGTACAATTTTATCAAATCCATATTGTAATATAATTTTTCATCTTTCCAATCAATAACTATTTCTAGTGTATAGTGTACATGTTGTAGGTCCTTAACAAATTTAATTGCTAAAATGTCTTAGCGACATAAATGAATGTAATCACTGTTAGGTATTTTAGCTTGTTATTTTTGAGCGGTGGTCAAAATTGATCAAGTCAGATTTCGAGAAAGAGATTGTTCGAAAAGAATTCTAGTACCAAATAAAAACCTTTCTTTATTTTTCCTTCTTCCCTCCTTATTTTCCCTTTCTTTTCACTTTTTCTTGTCGGTTAGTTGGTGTAATGTTTCCTTGAGCTATCACTATTTGATCCTGGTGTTCTCATTACATTTGTATTTATCTTGCCACTTGTCGGTTGACTGGTTTTACTTTACCTACATTGTGCCCTACTTAATGTAATTTTCTCTTTTTTTCCCCTTGTTCTTCTTCCCTTTCTCCTCTTTCTTCCTTTTTTCCTCGCATTACTATGTTTATATTATCTCCCCCTTTCCCTTCCTATCCCCTTTTCTCTTTTTTTATTTTAGGGTACTGTTAACTGGTTCTGCTTTTTAAAGCTAGCGGTATTACTATCCGCTCTGCCCTATTTAACCGATATGGCCTCGTTAATCAATTTTTTATTTGGTAGTTATGATATTTATTTATTGTCTATTCATTTAAGGCATTGTTACGTGGGTCTGCTTTTGAGCTAGCGGTGTTATTATCCGCTCTGGCCCATTGATTGATAAATATTAACTCAATGTCTATGTTTATGTTTATGTATTTGATGGTTTTGATATTTATATTTTGTGTTTTTTGTCTATTGATGTTAGGTAACTAAGTATATTTGTATAGGTAGTATTTACGTTTTTTTATACATTTTATCTAGAATTTGGCATAATGATGTTACTTAGTCTAGTTTTCTTTGTAGTAGTTGGAGAACGGTATGTTGTCGATGGTATTTGTGACATATGTTGAATACATGTTCCAATGTTTCAGTTTCTGGACTGTGTGGACACTTATCCGGCGTGGGTACTGTACTTATATGTTTCATAAAGCTGCCATTTAGTTGTGTTTTACCTGTTCTGGTTCTGCAGATGATTTTAATATCAATGGCTGCCAGGCATTTTGGTAAACGTTGGGTTCTAGTGACCTCTTTTTGTAGGTGGAATAGATGTCTACCCTGTGTGGAGTTTTCCCATTGTTGTTGCCATTTATTATTAATTCTGTCCCTGACTTGACCATATAGTTCCTGAGTGTTGTACTGTACGGGTTCAAGTTTGTCTTTCATCAGACTGCTTTTAGCTGCTTGGACTGCGTTTTCATTTCCAGGCAAATTGATTTGAGATGGCACCCACAAGAAGTGTATGGTTGGTGTGATTTATCTGCTTCTCTGATGGTCAGCATAGTGTCCTCTAGCAGGTTTTGTCTACTTTTGGAATTACCTGTCGCAGTACTTTCAAGTATACTAAGTAAGTCTGTTATGTTGACGTACTGTTTTTGGTTTTTGATTTTATGTTACTCTCCATTTTGGGCTCGGATGATGGCCCAGAACTCAGCGGTATATATCGAACAGTCATCTGGTAGTCTTGTCGTAAATGTGATCTGATGTTCTGGGATCAATACCGCTGCTGCCGTTCCATGTAGTTCTTTAGATTTTGAGCCGTCAGTATAGATTTTTACATATCCATCATAGTTGTTGTTGACGAGGCTTTGTACTTGTGTTAATGTGATATTGGAGTTTTCACGCTTATGTACCAGTTGGAGTGCTTTTAGGTTGATGTTAGCTTGGTTATTTCGCCAAGATGTGGGGTCCTTGATAATTAGTTGTTCTGCTTGGAGTTCTATTTGATTGAGTTCTTTGCAGAGTGTGTGTATTTTGTTAGCTGCTGGAGGATGTGGTACCAGTCTTGAGCTAAAGGTGGTTTGACATTTACTTATTATGTTTCTGGTGGAAATGATATTTTTATGTATTGAGATTCTACTTGCGTATCTAAGTATGTGTTCTTCTTTTCTCAGTTGTAATGGTGGTTCACATGCGAGGATTTGTAGTTCTTCCAGGGAGGTGTTCGGTAATGCACCGGTGCAGAGTCTAAGTGCTCTATGTTGGAAGCTGTGTAGTTGTCTAAGTGTTTCCTTGTTGGCTGAGGGATAGATTTGGCACCCATAGTCTATCCTAGCTCGAATTAAAGATATGTAGATCATTAGCATAGTTTGCTGATCAGCTCCCCATGTAGTATCTTTGGTGTTTTTAAGTATGTTTAGATCTTTTTGACATGTTTAAATAGTTTGTTGTATGTGTGGTTTCCAGTCGATTGTTTCATTTAGTAGCATTCTCAGGAAGTGGGTCTCTTTTGGAATAGGATGGGCTGATTATATATATATCGTTTATGGTATTTAGGTCGTGTGTTAGTTGGGGAGAAGAGCATGACAGCTGTTTTTGTTTGGGATATTTTGAAACCCTGTTGTTGGCCAATGTGCAAATGATGTCTAATCAATTCTTAATTTGAGTGACGTTCTTTTGACTATTGGGGTTTATTGCTTTCCAGATACTACTGTCATCGGCAAATTGTAACAGATCAACTAGGCAATTTTTGAGATAGTTGGTTAGATTGTTAACCATTAGATTATATAGGGTTGGGCTAATCACACTTCTTTGTGGGGTTCCATTATCCTGTGTATATGTTTGGGACAAGGCTCCTCTTACTTTGGTTTTAAAGGTTCTTCCTGTAAGGACGTTTGCTATCTAGCGGTGCCAAATTGGTTGAATTAAGAGATGAGGTCATTGGTCCAGACTAGGTCGAAGCTTTCTCTAGGTCTAGAACTATTGCTATTAGATGTCTATCTCTTTTCCTTTTGGTATTAAATGTTAATTTGATGTTGGCTTCCAGACGAAATAAATGATCAAGTGTAGATCGTTTATTCCTAAACCCACTTTGGGTTTCAGCCATTAGTTGAATTTGTTCTAGGTGATGTTTCAATCTATTGTTGACCATTGTTTCCATTACCTTACAGATTGTGTTTGTAAGTGAAATAGGCCTGCAGGAGGTTACATTAGTAGGATATTTGCCTGGTTTTGGGATAGCTATGATTATGGCTCGCTTCCATAGTGTGGGCATGCGACCTGTTCTCCATATCAGATTTATTAAGTCTAAGGTAATGCTTTGCATATTGGGTGGTAATTGTTTGTATATTTCATAGCCTAGGTTATCCTCTCCTGGTGATGTACTTTTTTTTGCTGGGCTTGTCTCCATTCTTTCAGATTAAAAGAGTCATTCAGTGGCGAATCTCTGTTAACTCGATCTTTGAAAATGTGGGGAAATTCTTTTTCTAATGTTGATTTTTGCTGTAATAACTCGTGTTTGTGACTGTTATTGCTGCTTGAGTTTGCGAATTGTTGGGATAACTTCACTGCTACTTTCATGTTGTTATTTGTTCTCTGGATTTTCGGTGCTGTTGTGGGTGTTTTTCCTTTCATTTTATTCCAGATTTATTTGGTATTTGTTGTATGATTGAGTGTTGTGTAGTACCGTCTCCATTAGTCTTTTTTTGCCTCATTTATTACCGTCCTAGTGTTGATTTCTGTTTGTATATAAGAAAGTCAGAGGTGGTTTTTGTGTGTTTAAAGCGATTTAACGCTGTTTTTTTTCTTCTTCTGAATGGCAGGGGATTGCAGTCTGTTTATAATGGAAACCTGTAGTTTTGGGTATACTCGAGTTTGCCGCTTCGTTTATAATTTGTATGAGGTTGTCATAGTATTTAGTTGTATCCTCATCTTAAATTTCCGCAATGTTTACTAATTTAAGTCGGTCTTTAAAGCTGTTCCAGTTTGCATTTTTGAGTTTCCATCTTTGTTGTGTTTTTTGTTGCTCTCTTGGCACAAGATGTATATGGTGGTACATAGAGGGGAGTGATTGCTGCCTAATGTAGTATGCTGAATCACTTCCCATTGGGTAATTACAGCTAGGCTGGGGTTTATACGTGTGGGGGTTCCGTTGTTCAAAAGTTTTAGTTGTTCTTCTGTTATGTATTTTATGATGTTTTTCTCTCTCGTATCTGTGCGGTCACTACCCCATTCTGTGTAATGTGCATTGATGTCGCCGCAGATAATAGTGTTTGTGCTCCTTTTCTTGAATTTTTGTTGAAAACGTTGGTTGTTGTTTTGGCTATTTTGACCTGGATCATATATGTTGTACAGATGTATAATTTTGGTTGCTACTGTGAAGACAATTTTTTAAAATTCAACTGGTATTTCTGTTGAGTTCACATTAATAACTTCCTCTACTGCGTCTGTGATGGTGTCATGTACATAATATGGCTAGGCCTCCTCCTTATTGCCGGTACTTCTGTATTTAAAGAATGAAGTTTGATAGCCTGTTACTTTAAGAATGTTTGTACTAGTTTCCTTAAGTAGAGTTTCTTGAAGACATATGATTTTGGGCTTGGTGATGGTTCGGTGGATTGCTGCGATTAGTTCTCCATGGTTTTAATTTAGCCCTCTGCAATTCTATTGCCATATAAGTAATTTGCCTGGGGTCTTGTTTTTTGTTTTAAGGATTGCTTTGTATTTAGTTTAGTTTGCTAAATATAGTCTTTGGGTGTATTTATTGCTGTCTTGTGTCGTGTTTGTTTTGTTATTGTTATTGTAATTTTTTATTGTGGCTTTGTGCTTTGTGATTTGTACTAGGAACTTTGCTATGGTTGGAGACTTGTTTCAATGTGTTGCACTGTATTATGATATAATCCTTGGACGGTCGAACAATCCTAAATTCTCCGCCATGTTGTTGTATGAGTGCATTAGCTAGGCTCCTGTTACTAATGTGTAGCAGTCTCGAAGTTGCACTGGCTATGAAGATAGTGTGTTCTGGTGCATGGTACTAGTATTGGTGATTGCCCATTTTCCTATGTTGTTGATGTTGCTTATACATCTTTTGTTTGTTGCTATCTCCTGTTTATTGAATATAATTGTCGTTTTTGTTCTTAGAGGTATTTTCTGTGTACCTACATTTTTGGATGTTGTTGCCAATATTATCGTTGGTGCTGTTCTGTTCATTTTGTACAATTGTTTTTAGTTTGTTATTGTTGTCAATCTTCGTTCTTGCGTGTTTGATACTTTTGATTTTTTGTGGGCCTTTCATTGGATGTTTCCCTTTATCTTCTTTATTTCCATTTCCATATGCCCTTTGCCTTGTTTTTGCTGCTATTGTTTGCCATTGTTTTGTATTCCTTTCCGTACCGTTCAACCCAATCAGCCTCACTAATTGATTTGTTTATCTCTTCCATCTCTCTATCCGAGATGTGTTTAAGTGGTTCGGGTTCTTGACTACTGTGTAATGTGTAGCTTTTTTTCTTTTCTGTTATGTTGATGTTCTCCCTGCTGTCATGGTTTATGTTGCTTGGAGTTTGATTCATTTGATATATTATGTCTATGTTATATTCTTCTCATGTGGGTCATCTTTTGTTATTGTTGCTATTTTTTCCATTTCAGGTGTTATTATTGTTGTTGTGTTTTCTGTTTCCTGTGTTATAGTTATTGTTGTGTTGTCAGTTCTCACTCCTTGTTTATCCTTTTCTTTGATTGTTGCATCTTTGTTTCTCGCTTTATTCTTTTCCTGTGAGTACTCTGTTGGTATTGTTATGTTTTTTTTAACCATTTTAGGTGTTGTTTTTGTTTTTTCCGTTCCTGAATTTAGTGTTGTTTTTGTGTTTCCAGTTCTATCTCACCTTGTTTCTCTATTTCGTTTGTTGTTGCAATTTTACTTCCCGCCTAATTCTTTTCATGTGGGTCATTTTTTCGATATTGTTGTTGCTGTTTTTTCCATTTCATGTGTTACTGTTGTTGCTATGTTTTATGTGTTATTATTGTTGTTGTGTTTTCTGTTTCCTGTGTTATTGTTATTGTTGTATTGTCAGTTCTCACTCCTTGTTTATTCTTTTCTTTGATTGTTGCATCTTTGTTTCTCGCTTTATTCTTTTCCTGTGAGTAGTCTGTTGTTATTGTTATGGTTGTTTTAACCATTTCAGGTGTTGTTTTTGTTTTTTCCGTTCCTGAATTTAATGTTGTTGTTGTGTTTCCAGTTCTCTCTTCTTGTTTCTCTATTTCGTTTGCTGTTGCATTTTTACTTCCCGCTTAATTCTTTTCATGTGGGTCATTTTTTTGATATTGTTGTTGCTGTTTTTTCCATTTCATGTGTTACTGTTGTTGCTATGTTTTCAGTGCATTTTATTGATGTTATTATGTTGTCAGTTCTCACTCCTTGTTGATCTAGTTCGTATTTTGTTGATTGTTTGGATATGATCTGTATGCTAATAGATTTGTTAACCTCTCTATATGTGATGGCTTCATCCCCATTGGTTATTTGGTTTCCTATTTTCCTGGCAGTAGATCTGGTAACCCTAGTTGATCACTGATGTACATCTAAAGTCGTCTGAAGTATTTCTTTTGCATTTATATTTAAGGAGAATGTTGCCGTTAATATTTCGGATGGTAGCAAGTATACGACTGGGATCTGTGGTTAGTTGTTTGTTTAACGTATCCATTTTCTTGCTTAGTCTTCCATGTTTGGCTGTTGTAGTCCTCATTTTGAAGGATAGTGAAATTGTTTTTCTTGGTGTTTCGGCCGTTGGTCTTGTCATACTTACTTGTGGTTTAACATTTATGATTTACTTTTATTGTGGGTAGGGTAGAGATATTCTATTTATTTGGTTATATTTCATTATTTAGTACTGAGAAAGATTAAAGATGGTTATTATCATAAGCGTAATTGATGATAATGACAACGGTTAATAATATTTCTAGTGAAATAACAATTAATTACTGTTATTATGATATAGATTTATATTAAATAAGTTTCAAATAAGTTTATATAGTGGCACAATGAATTACCTGAAGGTTTAAATAAGAGATAGTTTTAATTTCTTACCGGTTCTTGTCGATCGACAGTGGCGTGGCTCTGAAACTGATTTCTCCCTCTCGAGGAATGGTCTAGTGTGTGACCTAGATCCGTAATCCATTTGGTTGATTGGTTCAGCTTGGTGGCTTCTGGTAATCGGAGCTGCTGTGATTTTGAGTAACAAACTCTGTAATTTTTCCTGGTGTTTGCTATCAACCATTTCTCTATGTTTTTGAAATTGTGTAGAGTGGATACTAATTGGCAATAAGTTCTGCTTTCTCTTTGTATATTGCTGTATCTTTGATATTAGGTGTGCTGGATTTGCTATTGCCCTGCATGGCTTTTATTCTACTCTGGTCAGACTGATAGTTAAGTTGAGTTTAAGGTGAAAAAGGCCGCAAAGGGTCATTCTTTCACCAGTTTACATCAACATATCGTTGATGATTAAGTTCCCCGTGGGGAAGGAATGGTGCCACATCCCCACGGGCATTTGTGCAAACAAAGTGCACTTTTATTAGTTCGGGCGCCATGTCATACCACTATTTGTAGTTATTGACATGAATGTAAGCCCTGGGGTGGGTGGGAATAGACCAAACACCCACACACCCAATCATCCAATCGGTATGCTTGTTGCGAAGCGGATTGCAATGGCACCAAATACTAGCGGGAGAAAAATAGTCTTCTCATATTGCTATGTTGATGGGCACTGTACGAAAAAAAGGCGGAAAAGGTCCTGGAGTGCGACCAGCCGATGTCGTAGATGCATGTCGTTTACGCCCTGGAACGCCCTAGCCATACTTATTTCATATTCAGTCCGGTTATTACTAATGGACAAAACTAAAACCAATATTATGTTAGCCACCTGTGCAATTGAATTAAATAAATAAGTCGTATAAAATTCCTTTAACTTCCTAACTATACCAATTTTCTAGTACAATAGTGTACGTATCATAAGTCCCTAACAAATTTGTTTAACTAACATGTCTATGCGACATAGAAAAATGTAGTCACTGTTTGGTAGTAGATTGTAAATTTTGAGCGGTGTTCAAAAATTGATCAAGTCTGATTAGTGATAGAGATTGTTCGAAAAGGGTTTCTCGTAACCAATTGAGAACTCTATTATTCAGGCAATTGACGACAAATATGAAAGCTTTTCAATCCTTTGCGCAGGCAGGTATTCGGGTGCAGCATGTCGCTGGCTCCGAAGTTTCTCATGGGCAGCTAATATTTCATGCTGCTAATTTATTTCCTAGAAGAGTTTGGCTGGTTATTTAGGAGACGATGCGCTATCAAGTGGTCCCTCCATTTTGGTCCCCACAGCTAGTGACATCATTAGCATCGTGAAGAGTCCGCCATTATGTTTCCACGTGGCAGCCGTCTTTTTTCCTATGTACCAAGGCTTGTAGAAATGTTACGACAGGTAGCTTTGTTGGTAACCAGCTATCACTCTTAGTGTTATTCCCGTCATAGAACCAGGCACCTTGAAGCTATAGATCAGATCAGGTTTGTAATAGAGATTATTCAAAGAGGGTTTCTCGTAACCAAATGAGAACCCTATTATGAGGCAAAATAGCCTAAAAAGGTTTTTATTGATTACTTGAAGTTTCCACGGCGATCGTCCTCTTTTTGAATTTCTGCCGCACACCGACGTTCTTCAGGGGTCTGTGCTGGAAATGCCTCTAATCCGAGCACTTGTGATAGAAATTCAGCAGTTTCAACCAGGGTGGAGAGAGAATGTAGTTGCCACGTTGTTGATAATAATTTTTGAGTATTCTCACTGCGAATTGCCATTGTTAAGGTCTCGGTTTTCTTGTTTTTAGTGTTCTCCAGGCCATGTACTTGACGACGTTGATCTAGTTGCCTGCCTTATTTGAACATTCTAGCTATTCAATGAGCCCCATGAGGTGTATTTGTTGTATCATGGGGTCAAATTCCTCTTCTTCAATTTCCTCAATAGCCTACTGTTCTTCTTCTATATTTTCATTATGAGATTCTTCCTCCCCCTATTCCCCTTCACTAGAAGACGAAACTTCCAGGTCTTTCTCTACTGTTTTTGTTTTGTTGCTGCTGCTTCATCGTCACATTGTTGATGGCATTCTCTGATGGTTATCATAGTTATGTCGGTTTGAACCTCTGTGTTATTTGTACGTCATTTTGGTGGTGGAGTTTTCGTTTAGGAGTATAGACTACTATGCTCGCATATGTAACCGACGTTTGTGAAGGTTGTTGTTGCTTTTGTTGTAGTGGTGCTCTAATTGATGTTTTCCCCAGAACGTGGTCGATTCTTGCCTGGGCAGTCATAACCATTGGCCTGGCCCCTTGGAGTTCTTCTCCTCCAATAACTGAAGTTTTTTTTTGTAAAGGCTCGGTTGACTGCTGCAGTTTGTTCTCTTGTTGAATCTGCGCTGGTGGACTGCTAGCTTGCTGGGTCTGAATAAACGATTGCTCCCTCTGCCGCTGCACGTGTTTACCACCGCGTCGATTCCTTGGCCTATTTCTAAATATTTCATTTTCCCTAATTAGCAGGAGACTGGTTCTGTTAGACTGCGCACGTATGCTCCAACCAGATGCAACATTGAGGCCATGGGCCCTAAGTGCATTCTATGCTTGGTTTGGTATAATATCAATCGCTAGCTCCATTACTGATGACTTACTATCTGCTCGTCTCGCTGCGACTATGTGTCAGAGACTATCCCTGCTTTATATGGTTCAAGCGTGAACAGGATAGAAAACACCCCTCTACGGTTTAGGTTTGGAAACGTTAGGTTAGTTTGGTGTGAAGGAGAGAAACAAGTCAAAGAGCATCTATATTAATAAAGATGTAAAACAAACGACAGATGGATTGGTTTCAAAACACATTTTCATTAAAAAAACTAACAACTAACAAAACATTATTTTAATTCACAAAAAATATTTTTTTCTTTAAATAATAAACATTTTTCTTTTCAATAATACAAATACATCATTTTTGACATGGTTGACAACGTTGTGAATTAAACTGAGATTTCCACTGTTGTAAGTCATTGGGCCATTGATGTACACAACGTTTTCTAGCTAAAGACAACAGGTAACCATAATGGTCACAAAACCATTGATCTACTTTGTCATCGTTTCGAGACGAATGACGATCAAAATAAGTAAATAAATGTTCTAAAGAATATCCAAGAATGTGATGATACACACAATACACACAATGTTCTCCACACACCATAGAATATGTGCCTTGTAATTTCACATTATTAAATTGTGTCGTCTGGGCATTTCTTCTCATAAAGGCAATGGTATCATCTTCTAAAGGGGGTAATCCATACGAATCAAAATACTCCACACATCCCTCTTGAGGAAAGTAGAGTTATCCAGTGAGTTCCTGGAAAATTACTGTCATGTGTGTTGATGACATAAGCTTGATTCCCTTGAGGTTTGCGATGAGGTAGTTCATATTTAGCACACACGACAGGATTCCAAGAAGCAGTTTACGAACTGCAGTTCAAAAGATGATAAAGTTCCCAGGTATCCATTTTATTTGGCGTTTTTTTACTTCTTCACAGGTGATGATACGTCATCAATTCATTCCATACTTTTTGCTTGAAAAGGTCTGTCAAGTAAATATTTGTTTGCTTCGTCTCTTTACTCTGTGCCAAGAGAGTTTCGATGTGATCAATCTTTCGAGCAAACGATGGAGGAGAGGAATGATTACGCAAGTCTTTATACTACTGAAGTAACACAGATTCTTCTGAGATGAGACTCCAAACTTCGTTCAGATAATAGTCCAATTGTTCTTCTTGACTAATCATCATACATTTATTGTGCTGAATTTGACTGGAATAATCGTTTTGACATCCGTAACAATCGTTTTTGATCATGTCCCTGTTCTGGCCGTCTGGACGGCATTATCACTACTTCTTCGTTTTGGTCTTAGGGGTCTGATTTCTCTGTAACTTCCATTCAATTTCCATTATTTCAATATTCAAAAATGGGACAAGAGTCTTCGATAGTTTCTAATAGTCTAAAACGACTTCTCTCAAACTGTTGATTTATATGGTATTATCGAATTGGAAGGGTGTCTTCGTCGTCGCGTTCCGCCTTGTCCTTGCTGTATCCTCAGGGAAGCAGGAATGTTAGACTTGGTACCGTTCAGGGTTTTAATAGAACTTTCTCGTTTGTCAAAAATCTCTTTACATGTTTGAATCAATACATTTTTGCCTGCTCTCAAGAAAACTTCATTGGTGTTTTGTTTTTCAATGATGACATTTTAAAGAAATTATTTGCCGTGACTCAATGCCGAATATTTTAAGGCGTGCAGTCCTCGTGTCACCATCGGTTTCACAACAGGGACCACGGAACGAAAGGCCGATTAAAAATATCTCCTAAATCATGTCCTCGTTGTCGAGCGACTCCATAGTACACAGGATACATCACTTTTCAGTTGTTCGAAAATTGCTTTTGAAAATGGAGTTTCACTGTGACTTTCCCTTTGGTGAATGGAATATTTTCTCCTAGATCTCCTTTTATAATAATGTTGACACTGTCAAAATACGACTTACTGACAGACAAATATTGACGATGTTCAAATTTGCGGTGAACATGATAGGTATTTCCATCTTACTCCTCAGCGGTCTCGGCAGAATCAGCTTTGAAAGGAATGACACGCAGTAACGATACAGAGTTGTGTCCTACCACGTTGTACTCCACCACATCGGAGAACACAAACATCAAGATGAGTTTCTGGTTCATTAATACAGGGAATCCAAAATATTTCGCAAAATCCAAGTTAATGGTCATACCTAGCATTTCTGTATTCTTGACCAACCTGAAGGCTCCACTCAAAATATCACACAATTCTGGACAAAAGGTAATGGCCATCATTTTGTCCTCTGAACATTTGATCATTAAGCGACGAGCCACTTTATTGTACTGAAAGGTAACACTTTTTCCTGCTTTGTCCATGACTTTACCAAACACAGTATTGAACCAGCAGCAGAAGGGGCGAATCAGACAACATTTTTAGACAAGTTTTCACTGAAATCACGCTTAAAAACAATGAAACCAATGACATCAGCCCCCCCCAATGTGTATGTGAATCATGGGTTAAGTCCAAAAAAAAAAATATGAAAAAATCAATGAAATTAATGAAATCCTCCATCGATTTTTTGGGAAAAGGGACTACAACGTCGTTGTCACTCACTAGAACTTTCAGTTGGGGTTAACCGAATATTTGATCCAGTCCGATACGATATCGTGTTCGAGGGTCATGTAAATCACTACGATTTTACAAACAGACTAATTTGTAAAACCTCCTCTTGTAAATCAATCAGATTATTAGACTGGTCAGTGAGTTTGAAATTAATTCTGGTTAATGAATTATTATGACATCGCATATAGACTGGATTCACCGGGGACTCAATTATTAAAAACCCTGGAGGAGCTGTTGGTGCAAATGAATACAAAATATATCCTTGCTGAGCTTGATTTGATCGTTCTAGATTAATTTGATAGCTTCCTTCGATCACATCACATACTAAATTGAGCGCAATCACCGATGAAATATTCACATTGAACGGAGCAATATGCCTGCCACCACCGTCTGGGTCATTATTGTGTTTGAGGATTTTTATTTCCGGTGATGCTGTTTTTTTCCACGTATCATGAATTATTTTGAAACCAACATCGATGGTGTCACTGAGAAGATTTTTTAGTTCTGGTACGTTATATCCTGGTAGTTTGAATGTTGGAATATCCTTGACGGGGATTTTATAGTCTATTGCAAATGTTGTTCTCGATATGGGATTATTATCATCTAATATATCCTGAATAATTTTCAAATTAAATGTTTCCATATCGTCGATAATTTTATTGCATGTTTCTACGACGCTGATAAATTCATCTCGGGTGAGAGAGCCGGATTTAAGGGATATTAACAACAGTGAAAAATCATTATTCATTGCCGTGAAATTGTCAACGATTTTAGGTTTGTCAATAAAATGATATTCTTCTATTTCCTCCTTCCCTTCCTTCTCTCTCCCAGTTAGTTGGTATCCGATACCAAAAAACTCTATAGTAAATCTATGATCTTTATAACTCTTTATTGGATTATCAGGTTTTATTATGTCGGTGATATAATCAGATTTTTGTGGTTTTGGTAAATCAACGGTTTTTCCCCCGGGTGGGGTTTCAGGCCATCCCAGTACGGTTCTAATAGAACTTTGATAGATATCTACGACATAACCCTCTGTGCTTATTTCAATGGCAGATGATAGTGTTGGCTCATGAACCGTTATAGCTATTTTTGACTCTACTCCAGTAATCGATTTTATTCTACGCGCGAATTCGTTATTGATTTGTTCAATTTGGTATGATCCGGTTGGTATGGAAACAACGTTCCAGTCTGGGGTACCGTCGTCTTTATTCTTATTTGCAAATACCAGGGAATTATTCGGTTGTTGACCACCAAATGATTTTGACCTAATATTTGGCCAACTGTGGTATACTCGTAATTTTGCTAGCGCTATCTCCTTCACTGGGACTGGAGAGGGGAAATTCACACTGAATTCTGGATTCGTTGATGTTATTGAGATCATGCTGGTTTGTACTGGGTTTGTGTTCTCCACTATTTGTTGAAGTAATTCCATCTGTGTTGTCATTGTTATTATACTCATGTTTTTGTACTTCTAATTTTGACATCGCAGAATCATATATATCTACCATCGCTGAAAACTCACTCTCTGATATAATTGTATCATCGAGCGATGACGATATCAATGAGGATAATTGCGAGTATGCAGTAGACACAACATGAAATTGAATTATGTAGTCTTGTAGTTTCCGTTGGCTGCATGAGGATATTTTTTTGTGATTATTGAAATTATTCCAGCGATTGTTGTTGCCGCAGAAATGCAAATTGGAACAGCTATCGGGGCCATCATTGTCACTGAAGACAGTATAATACCAGCTCCGGTGATTACACCACTCACTGAATACACAGTAACATCAATTACGGTAATTCTCCTGCGATATTTTTTGATTTTCATTGCATACTCCTCAGACAGGGTTTTGAGTCTAGTTTGATATTCTCTGACCTGATCATAGCGATATTGCGATGATGAAATCATTTTTTATTTTAAATGTTCATCATTGAATTGCAGAATTATTTATCGCCAGGTACTTCTGCTACATATTCTATCACCCACGGCATCGTTAATCTAACTGATCTACCTCTAACCACATTTATTTTAAAAAGTACTTCAACTGGATTAGATTTAAACATTACCGTGTTAACACCTGTTCCTAAAATGTTATCGGTTAAATCGACACATGTTATATTAACATGTTCGTTAGCTATGATTGTAAATCGATAAATTCAAACCACCAAATATGTAACTGAGCGATGGTCCGTCTTTAACCCAGTCTAAGATACCACTGGCTATCGTGTTTACAACATTTTTAACTTCATCGTTATGATTCGGCATTTTTACTCTGCGGGCATCTCGAAGTTCTACAAACGATTGTTCGATAGTTTTTAATGTGTATATCATTTCAGGGAGGGTAATTAGTTTTAAATTTTCATCGCTGAAAAATCTGAAATTAAGCAGGTACAAATCATTATTGCGGTCATTGATGACTTTTTGATCATCTATAAACGTTTTAATTTCAGCGATAGATGGTGTAACTACAATTGGGGATCCAAAGAACTTTTGAACGACATTTCTACGGAAACTATTGTAGTTTCTTAAATGATCTTCAAATTCTTTATCGTGGTTTGTAAATCGATCTGTAATTGTAGACATAAGTATACCCGGTTTGAGTTTACCCTGATCGGAAAATAACGCGATAGTATTCTCGATTGCGTTTCGTTGTTTAACTAAAATATCATCCAATGACACATCACTGCTTTTCAATTTACCCTGTTTGTCTTGAAATACAACTATTTCGTTCGGGTCAACATTTACTAAATTTAACGTCTCAGCGATTTCATCTTTGATTAGTTTTTTTACATCACCGGTTGCAGTGTCATCGGGTTTGGGTTTCAGAAGTCTTCCCCAAATATCGATCATGATATTTTATACACCATTCTCTAAAAAGCGATTACTAGTGTATTCATTAACGACAATATGAGGTGGTTTTCTAGATGCTGAACTAGCATCAAGGACATTTAATACTTCACTGCCGCATATTGGTGGGTCGTTGATTTGTTGTGTTGGTAGCGTAGAATACCAAGTCTTCATTGGAAATTGTTTTATGTAACGCATAAATTCTTTTGGTGGGGCTAATCCATATGAATCAAAATAGACAATCCCACGTGGATCAATAGCGTATGCAACCCAGTGAGTTTAAGGTCCGGTGCTGTTATCGAGATTAATAATACCTGTTTCAGTTTTGTTTGGTTGATGTGGTAATTGATCTTTCATAAAAACACCTCTGAAATTTTTAATCACTAGTTTTTTAGCCGCATCCATTAAATCAAAATTAGACATGGGAACCATCGAAGATTTGGGAACCATAGGTTCGGAAATTGAAGATTTCTGAATTAATAAATCGTTCCTGGTAGTCTCAGGCCTGATCCGTGAACGGATCTCCCGCTGTACCATGAATACGGGGTTCCTGGTAGTCTTAGACCCTTTCCGCTGTACCACGAATACGGGGTTCCTGGTAGTCTTAGACCCAATCCTTGAACGGATCGTCTCTTTTTTTTATATCCTTGTCCAGCTGCCTTCTTTAGTGCCATTCCTGCTGCAGTACCAACGGCTCCTAACGCCGCTGCTTTAGCCACCGCTGGGGCTGCTGCTGCAATCAATGCTGGTATTGCAGCTAACAATGGAAATATACCACCCGTTTTCATCATATTTTTAATAGCAGCCGCAGAGAGAGTAATCTGAACACCTTTTTTGGCTGCAAGTGAATCATTGAAATGTTTTATTTGACGAGTTGTCAGCGATAATTTATTTGCACCACCAGTCATTTGATTAGGTTTCAACGTGATTGTGGTTCCACATTTTTTAGCCGATTCTGATTGCAATTTTTTGATTTGCCCAGGAGTTAACGCAACACTAATAACACTATATGACATTATACATAATAGATTGATTCTAATTCAATGAAAAATCGAGAAAATCGTTCAAAGATTTTCTACTGGGGCATCTACCACTCTCATTCTTCCACCAACACCTTCAAGTAGCATTGATTTATCACTGAGAATGACAGCAACCGCTCTATAATCAGCAATAGCAGGAGGACCACCAGGAGCACCAACAGGACGGGTAACATTAGCTCTAAAGTGTATATCAACAACTGACTGTCTCATCAAATCGAGATGTTCCAGCGAAAAGTAATAGATCGGATACAGATTTTTAAAATCATATTGTGATATTTGCAAACCAGTATCCACATTTTGATCGCGTGCCATAAATGACAACAGACGATGATAAACTCGTGCAATATGATTTTCTGTGTAATTAAGTTGTATATCCTCAGATGGTTCCTGCTGGCCGTTTATTCTCAGTGAGACGTCTTTCACACCTAATTGATCAAATATCATATGACTTCGTTGTTGATTGCCAACTCGTGTGGTATCCTGTAACGCAATAAATATATGACGTGGCGCAGAAACGCCTTGTTTTGATGCTAGGTTCCAAGTGAATAACCCGTTGATATTTGATTGTTTCACATCTGTACTCACGGTTAGTCAACTCAACAACGACTTTCCTCCTTGGTCCATAAATGATAGTAGTCGTTGTTCTGCGGTGATTGCTGGAGTCAACACTGGCATCCACAATGATATTTTTGTTAAATTGACTTTACCGGCATCAGCATTGTGGGCTGCAGCATCTGCTGGAATCCTCCAAATTGCATCATTATCATCACTTTTTCATACAAGCGATACTGTATGCTTCGCCCCGTAGATAACTTTTCTGACGTTTCTACAGAATCCAAATATGTGATGCAGTGGAATCGCGCATGAAAATGATTTACGCTCTCCTTGCAACATTGCGTTTCGTGTTGCAGCTCCTAGATTGAAATTGGGATCGTTGTTTATAATCATATCCTCGATACCAGCAACATTAGCAGGGTTAGCAGCACGATCCTTTGGTTGTCTTATAATAAATGGATTTCCTCCAGCGGTATTCTTACCATCTTTTGCAAACATCATAGAAGGTCCTGCTGATCTTGTATAATCATCAGAATATCTCGCTAACCCTATGATTGTTGTAGCCACATCAACTTCACGATCTATGGACTCAATTTCTTTTCCATCAATGAGATATCTAGCACTCTCAAATAGCGCCATAATACCATTATTGACAAAACCGACTTGAGTACCAGCTGGATACGGTGCTGGTACAGCAGTAGTATCAGCAGCTGTTACAATTTCTTCTTCTACTTCAATATATGCTTCACAGGGCAAAAAGTATTTACTGGTATCATGGACTTGAAGATCAATTCTTGCTCGACTATTTGAGTCTATGGCATGATAGGCGTAATATTGATAATCGCGTACAGAATCATTCTTGGGGACTGGGGCGTCTATATCAAATGCTGGATCAGGTGACCTTTTGAACATTTTATTCTATTTATCAGAGTCTAAATCGTGAAATCGTAAACGATTTTTTCATTTCATCGACGTAGTTTTCTAAAGCCACTTCCTGCTATCATGTTTGCAATATTGCTTTGGTCCCCTTGATTTACCATCGACGCTAGTTTTTCATCTACTGCGTTATTTATTATTTTACTAACACTTGCAGGCATTTCTTCTGTAGACGGTAACGGTTTCTTTTTTCGTCTCACTAATGATGTTATTTTATCCTTCGCAGTTGAAAACGCTTTCCCGGCAAGATCTCCAACAGTACTAATACCCTTATCACGAATAACATCAATGGCTTTCATTGATAACTGTTTAGCTAACGGCATCACTTTTGGGGCCATTCTTGAAAAGAATCCTAAAATGGTCTTGCCGAGGCCATCTCCGTAGTATGCACTATAAACTGGAAACCGTGAATTAACTACATAGACGAGGGTTGGTTTATCATGATTGTAGTGTACGATCATTATTATAAAAACAATAGTGTTTTCAATTGTTATTTAATTGCTATGATACCCATTTGCTAACTCGTCAATGAAATCTCGATATGTTTTGATATCCATGATACCGCCGGCAAATAACCGTCTACAGATATCAGCTGCTTCATTAATTATTTCTGGAGAGTTATTTCCAGCTCGGAATCCTCCTACAAGAACATCTAATCGTGATATATCATTGATAACACTATCAGGACATGAAATCCTTGGATTTTGCAGTCCACTTCCGCTATAACCAGCTGCTTCATCTAGTTTTTCTAAATCCGTTTCTTGTAAAAAATCATCATTAGGTTCTTCTTGTTTTTTTTGTCTCCGTGTTGGTGTTTGACGTCGTTCTTCTAAATCATCATCATCATCAGGTGGTAGTTGTTGTTTTTTTTGTCTTCTTGTTTGTCTACGTGTTGGTGTTTGACGTCGTTCCTCTAATTCTCGTTGTCGCTCTTCTATTTGTTCTCTTTTATAATTACTAATTCCCCTTTGAAATTCCTTGTATCCTATCTCATCCTTATTCAAACGACCAATCCCTTTATTTAGTTTATACAAATAATCGAACCAATCATTACTTGATATTCTATCATTCTTATACTCGTCCTTTAAAAAATCTTTTATTGAATTATAACTTTGAGCAGCAAAATTACCAAAGGCTTGATAATCCTTTGATTTCAATAAACTAGGTTTTTTTATTAATATTTTAGCATGATCAGTAAATTTATTCAACAGAGAAACAGTCGTTTTTTTCGGATCAGTTTTTTCAGTTTGTTCAGTTTTCGCTGCTATTTTTTCAAGTTCACCAATAACAGATTTTCCCCTCTCGGGACCATCTCCCAGTAAAGCACGCTCTACCCCTTTCGTTGCTGTGGTTACTGGTTTAAACAACTCTTCAGACCCCAAAGCAAAATCAGTTTGTAAACTCTGTCGTTGTTGCAGTTTATTCCGTACAGAGTCACGAATTGGTATAAATCTCTTAATTGCATCCAGTCGTTCACGAGCCAATCAGGTTGTTAATGCTTCATTGACCATTATTTGAAATCGCAAACTATTTTTCAATTGTAAAACAATTTTTCAATCCGACCTAACACCATCGGATGATTTTTAACACGGTCATGGAAGTGTTATTTCATCCTATAACAGCTTCTATCATTGATGGAGAAAGTATCAAAATTGTATATAAATAAAATAATACTGATAGTTTCTCCACTTTTTTGACATGTCGGATGATTTTTAACACGGTCATGGAAGTGTTATTTCATCCTATAACAGCTTCTATCAATGATGTTGAAAGTGTGGAAATTCATATAAAAATAATTAATACCACACTTTCAACATTCTTTATTTGATCAATCTGACATATCGTCCATCGATTTTTGACATCTCCCTTGAGGGTCGGCTAAAAAAAATGAAGGTCAGTCACAATCAAAAAATGATAAATGGTCGGGCAATCAATGGTCGGGCAATCAAAATTGTTCATTTTCTTGAATTAATGCCCGTAGGTTTCTAATTTTAGAGTTGACTTCTTTTTTCAATTCGTATTCGTTACCTAATTCTTTTCGTATTCCTTCTACGATAGTATACAACGGGACGAACACACTGATGTCACTGGAAAATGAAAGAGAGTCTTTAATAGAATTCTGAATTTTTTTGATGAGTGCATACTTCTTGGGTAGCATATATTTGTTAGTGCTAACCCCGTATTCTATATCCTGAAAATCAGACACAATTTGATCAGGATTTAATCCATCTGATAGTTTGATATCCTGATTTTTCAATTTTGCTATTTCAACTATGATGCTATTCATGTTTTCAGAATTCATTATTCTATAAGAATGACATATCTCTAATTGGAAATTATGACGCATTAGACATAACTAAATCGAATTTTCTGTCCCGTCTTTTTTGAAATAGCAGATCGATAAATTCTCCCTGCAACTCTTTGAACAGAAGTTGGACAAATATCGAAGTGCCTACCGGCTTCATTCATAGATGAAAATATTTTTTCTTCATTAGTTATTGTATTCAAAGATTTCACAGGTCTCTTCCAAACCGTTTTGCAAGTGCCAGCTCTTCCTCGTTTGGAATTCTCACGCAGTGTGATAGCCTGCAGATTTGATAAAGAATTGTTCATTGGATTAGAATCCTTGTGATCAATAACAAAACAATCCTCGATCAATCCATAAAAACATTCAAATATGAAACGATGATTGAGATAAGTTTTCCTTCCAACAGTAAACCTCAAATACCCTTGATTACTCACAACACCAACTGATTTCTTTAGTCTACGGTTTCTGACAGTACCATCACTGGATGCTTCATAATTTGTAATCACTGGATGCTGTCTGAATTCTTGGTTCATATATACTATTCTATTGTTTGTCTAATTCAGTGTTTGGTTCAATAATTACATCACTGGAAAATCTTTCGATGTAGTCTTGCGGGGTTCTTATGATTTTATCCTTGATGTTGTCAGGGTCAATGACTTTTTCAGGGTCATAATTTCTGATGGATTGTCAATTTTTTATTCTTTTATCATAATAACGCTTCAATTCCCTATATCGCTTACCACCACAGTCAATACACAATTGTGATCTTCCTTTGACCCCAACCCCACATCGAATACAGGGTAACGGACCAAGACTTCCACGTCGAAAACTTTGCATATGATACCTACAGTATTCATTTTTTCTGCATGATTTGTTACACGGGGTTACATTTCCCATCATGAGCCATTTGCATTGGTTCATATATATAAAACTTTCATTTAAATACTTGTTTATGTATAGCATGATGAAGTTCAAGAGATTGACTTCGAAAAATGCTAAAATCAATACCGATAGAGAGTTCAAGAGATTATTGAAAATCAATCCTAGATTTAATATCGATAGACCCAAAAAACGTCCAATAGACGGAAACATGAAAGAGTTTAAGAGATTATTGAAAATCAATCCTAGATTTAATCTCGATAGACCAAAAAAAGTCCAATAGACGGAAACAAACGTAACAAACGTCCAAGAGACGGAAACATGAAAGAGTTTAAGAGATTATTAAAAATCAATCCTAGATTTAATCTCGATAGACCAAAAAAACGTAACAAACGTCCAAGAGACGGAAACATGAAAGAGTTTAAGAGATTATTAAAAATCAGTCCTAGATTTAATCTCGATAGACCCAAAAAACGTAACAAACGTCCAAGAGACGGAAACATGAGATCATCATGGAAGGATGCTCAATTCAATCTTGATATAGTTTCTAATACACCCAAGAATAAAATTCTTGATAAACCCATCAGAGACTGTTTTAATGAATTCAAGCGTGATGGAGCATCTTATTGTTGGTCAACATTTCGAATTGATGGTGTTGTTGACGCTACCATGAATGATGAAAAGGCAGCAGTGATCATTTCACGTATTGGGGAAAAAAGTCATTTTTTCCGAATCAAATTCATTATTCGTGAGAATGGCAAATGGATTATTAGGGATAAATTTGAACCCATTCTCAGGGGCAAAAAAAACTGTCACCGTGAATCAGGATTCAAAACCGGGAATTTTGACTGGAATTGATAAACCCTACTACGAAAGATCTTATCCTGTCACAGCAGTTGTTTACGGGATCTATCCGCTCAATGAAAAACCTGATATTTCAAAACTAGCACCCATGAAATATTCGATAGGGCTCAATTGTGTAGCAGAACGAATAATAGAACACTTCACAAATGCGTCCCGGGGAAATAAACTAACTGATCTAAGACGAAAAAAAATAACCGAGTGGGAGTTCACGGTAAAAGAGCATGGAGCAACAATTTAGGATATAACTAAATTAGAAAAATCATTAAGATTTCCAATATCGGTAAGGACAATCACCGGAGAAGTATTATACGAATCGAAATATAAATCACAGGGGGCTCCCATTGAAATTATTGATCATAACGCGCACGCGTGGTCATCTGCAGTAACAATATTCCCACGGGATAGAACCGTAAAATATATATCCCAAACCGAAGAGTTTTTTTCAGAGCAGAAATTATTTGATGCTATTTACCATTTGAGTAAAAACGATCCTGTGTCAGTGTGGCTATTTCATAGTAATTCAGACGAGGAATGCAGATTTGATCAGTTTGTAAGGCCTAACGGAGAATTATACCGTACTGAAGAACTGCAGAATCAAATGAAACAACTAGCTAGTGAGTTTTCTGAGGGGGAAATCGAAGATCAATTATTAGCAAACTGTTTCACAGTACCATCCATTGCAGCACATTTTGCTAGAAAGAAAAACGCGTGGAAACCAACACGAAGTGAGTTTTTATCAGATGTCAAATTGTCCTGTCTTGAATACAGCCATGGAGGATTATGGAACACAAAATACACCGCTGATACCGTTATTTCCTTTGATATGATTGCGTGTTATCCAGGAAGTTTTCTTGGGTATGGAGAGTGTGAGAAATATTTCAAACGATTTGGACACCCTACACACGAAATGACCCGTGTTGCTATTAATGGACCACTTCCTGATTTTGATTTAACCGGATTCGCTTGTGTGGTATCATTTGAAATGGCTGAAGGACTTCATCCGTGTAGTTATCTTTGGATTGGTAAACACATGTCTGAAAAACACTGGATGCCAATAGTGTTATTACGGTATATGCTTGATTGTAAGATGTTAAAATCATTAATTGTCAGTGAAGCAATTATATCCTATCGAGCACAGAAATCAGTCTGGTTACCACAACCTGATCTAGAAAAAATAATTAGCGAAGAGCGAAAACTGTTTCCTGATTTTAATGAACAACAAATCATGGATTGGTCCAGACAGTTATTTGAAATCAGAAACAATGAAGCAAAAGACCTTGGACGAAGAATAATCGGTAAATTTACCCAAGGTGGCAAAGATGATAATACGAAATATTCTTCACGATTGATTATAGACAACGCTGAATACGATTTTGTAATGGCGGATTTAACGAATAAGGGCCTATATGTCAATCGTAAGGACGCATTTATGTCCGATGGAACCAAATTGGGTACAATTGTTACCTACAATGATGGATACCATCCGCAGTACACACATTTGAGAGCTTCTATGCTTGGTTATGCTTCTATCAATCTGTTTTCAATGATCAATAGATTTCCTACCACCGCAGTTAGAGTTGCTACTGACTCATTTTACATAAATAGCAAAATGGCTGATTTTAAGGTTACTGGCAACGAGAAATGGGGATCATGGAGAATTAAGAAAGAAATGATTCATGATTATATTCCATCAGCAGATGTTACCATTGAAAATAATTACTTAGAAAGCAATCAGTGTTCAGAATTTTCTAGTGCACCACCGATTTCTGATCCAATCTGTAGATATAAAACAGTTTATTTAAACGGTTGTGGCGGGTCAGGAAAAACAACCCGGGTAATTGAGTTATTCCGTGGGAAAAATCCTACGGATTTCACAAAAATGATTGTTCTAACACCAACTCATAGACTTGCAAGAGAAATGATACAGAGAGGGGTAAATGCCTGCACTTATCACAGCTTTTTCCGATGGAAGGGAGATAAATGGACTCCTGAGCGCATGGGAGAGAAATTTATTCCTGAATTCATCATGTGGGATGAAATAGACACAGTGTCCGAAGATGTCTTAAAAATATTTCTTGAGTGGTTGTTATTGAAGAATACAAAAATCGTCATGTGCGGTGATCACGGGCAGCCACCACCATTTGTCGGTGCATCTCCCCATGAATGGCTAAAGGGTTTTGTAGACTATTATGAAGAAATTGATACCGATCATAGATCACTTGATAATGAATTAAAAGAATTGAAGAAACTAATTAGATTACAACCGGATAGAATCCAGTGTGAAATAGCGCGTGAAATAATTTCGGAAACTCCCATGAATGAGTTTTGGGAAGCGTGGAGACCAAATGATTTAATCATTGCAAGTAGAAAAATAGTCAGGGACACACTTCAGATGAAGTTATTTGAATTGCATAAACAAAAATTTGCAACATTTCCAGTGCCCCTCTGTTATAGGCCATCGGATACACGAAAACAGAACATCGAAGTTGATATTCCAGGACAGAGTGAAAAGCAGAGTCTCGTATTAAATGATATTGTGCTGGTCGATATCAATGTTGTTGAAGATGCATTGCGTGCTAATAAATCCCCATGGACGCTAGGTTATGCAGCAACAATACACTCTTCACAGGGATTGACTATATCGGATACAACTGTTTGGATGGTAGATAATCGCATAGAATGGTCGAATTTAGTCTATCTTTCAGTATCCAGAGTACGAAAAATAAATCAACTTCGAAGAATTGTCTTCGATGATAAAATCATTGGCGATGATGAAATCATTGGTGACGATAATGATATTATTGATAAAAAAACTCTCCGGTTACAAACAACAGGACAAAAAAAAACAACGAGAATTTGATATTGATGCTGAATTAATAATCACTTTGAAGAAACAACAGAATAATCACTGCGCGAGTTGCAATTGTATAATGCGTTGGCAGTATTCGGATAAGGATCCTCGCCAATTCACCGTAGACAGAAAAAATAACAATCTCGGTCATGTCAGAAATAATGTGATGTTGACTTGTCTTGAGTGCAATAGACGCAAGGGTGCTAGTTAAGCCCATGGGGTGGCAATTGAGTATCCTCGGGTATCACTTGTAATTGTTGTCTAGTAAAACCCCGTTGAGGGGCAGTTGAATCCAGTTTATAGATTGGAGGTCTACCCGTAGATCGTGTTATACTAGATATCTTATGCGTAGTGACGCTCCAAATAGGATCAGTAGCCCTTTTTCTATCTCCTTCAAGCTCTCCTGGTTCGTATAAGTACCTCACAATGACATTACTACCAAGAATTGATTCTTTGAAATCTTTTTGTGGTTTTTCAGGTATCGACTTCTTTTTAATCGCGTTGATAGGTTTCATGTTGATGGTTCTAGTAATCTCGTTATTCAGTGCGGTAACTACACCTGGTAATCTCTTAACCCATTCACGGGATCTTTTTTCTTGGATGAATTCTTTTGCATATTGATATCCAAATAACCGCTCAGCAAGGGTTTTATTAAACCGTTCTACAATGGCCTGATCACGATGCAGTGCAGTATGCCCTCGTCTGATAGCGACGTTGTGATATTTCATTGTAGATAACACTGCACCCTGAAATTCCTTGCCCGGGTCAACTTGTAACAGATTTGGCCAGTGCAGAGGACTCCTTCGATAAATCCTTTCAAATGCAGAAGCGACTTCAGTGGCCGATTTTGTTTTTAACGGTTCTGCTTCTTTGTATCGACTTGCAATATCAACTACAGTTAACGCATATTTGTAAGCACGATCATGTGGCAGAAATAATAGATCAGCCTGATGAACTTCATTGGGTCCGGTTACATCAAAATGCGAGAGTTGAATTTGTTTAGGCGGTGGTAGATAAATTTGCCATAGTGCCTGTTTGGATAGCCAATGAGCCGCAGTGGTTTTTCTCACTTTTGCGGCGCTAGCGAGTTTACTGATTGCAGCGTTACCCCTCCAGTATCCTCTTGGGGAATAATAAATAGATTCCATGTTGTTATTAATTACCAGCACCTAACATCAATTTACTTTTCATTGCCGATTTTATCAAAAAGGAAGCCAATTTTTCTTTGAAGGATTTATCAGGAATGGCATTCAACGCATGAATTAATTTCACATCTGCTAGATGCCTGTGTTGCAAATTGCTGCTTTTATAAGCAACATCATGAAGGTGACAGGCCTTATCAATAGCGTTTATTGGTTCCTCACCGGGTCGGGGCTGATTTTGATCATTGAGTCTGATATCAAGTCTTGTTCCCGGTCCACAATAACTATACCCTGGAAGGTGTTTTTCTCCGGGGTATTTTGCCCATGGGGTTCCAGGGAGTTTTGCTAATTTGGCAGCGATATCACCTCCTCGTTTTTTTTTAAGGGTTCCTTGGGTTCCTTGGGTTTAGAAACAAATCTAAATTTCTTTGTACTACACTGTACGCATTTACCAGAAAGCGCTGATCGGTTATTTTTAGTTGTAATCGTCGTCAAGTCATCTGTGCCAGTACGCGCCTTACACTTCACGCAATATAGATCCATAATTTATGTATAGAGATATGAATATAATTGATTTTTCAGCGACTAAAACAAGAGAACCAGTGAAGCATCATGCAGCGCTACCAAACTCTATCCGCGCAATTATAATCGGGCCATCTGGATCCGGTAAAACGCAATTGTTGCTCAATTTAATAATGAGATGGATGAAGTGGGATAAGTTGTATTTAATTGCCCCTAGCGTAGATGATCAACGATGCTATGAAGTGCTAAAAGATTTTAATGAAAACGCTTCAGTGATTGCTGGCGAGGATGTTATTGAATTTATAACCGATATTGACGAGGCGCCATCCGTGAATGACCTCGATGGAAGTATCAACAATTTAGTTGTATACGACGATGTCATGTTAGATAAACAAAAAAATCCTGCTAGAATATTTTCCCGAGGCAGGCATAAAAACACGGACGTGATCTATGTCACTCAACGCTACACTCAGATTCCAAAAGTGATTAGAGATAACTGTAAAATGCTTGCTGTATTCAACGGCGTTGATACACATACGCTACGAAATATTTGGCAGACATGGTGTTCTGATATGGACTTCAATCAATTTAGAAATTTCTTGAGTCATGCTCAGTCTACCCCACACGGATTTGTAACAATAAATTTACATGACCCTCGAACACGATATCGTATCGGACTGGATCAAATATTCGGTTAACCCCAACTGAAAGTTCTAGTGAGTGACAACGACGTTGTAGTCCCTTTTCCCAAAAAATCGATGGAGGATTTCATTAATTTCATTGATTTTTTCATATTTTTTTTTTGGACCTAATCCATGATTCACATACACATTGGGGGGGAGGGACTGATGTCATTGGTTTCATTGTTTTTAAGCGTGATTTCAGTGAAAACTTGTCTAAAAATGTTGTCTGATTCGCCCCTTCTGCTGCTGAACCTGATAGCAAGTGTAGCCACTAAATGTTGACCACTAAAATAGTAGTCTGTAGGAATAGTTAACAGATTGGTGAACCGATTAGTTTTGGGGTCCTGTGTTTTTATCGTGTCACTGACAGTGATCCATTCGTCTAAGTGTTGTTGCGATTGCTCGTCATACACTTCTAATTTAAAAATGTTTTGGTTTTCGACGATGTTTTCGATTTGTGTCGGGTGTATCATTTCCACTTCTCAATGGTGATCTCGATCCAAATGAATGGCTTGAGTTAATGTAGCCGTGTAACAGTACAACGTGTTGTTAGGAATCACCTCCATGGAACTGTCACTGGGTGACGTTAAGTAAAATTGGTTAATGTTGTTCTTCATAATTCCAAGGTTCTTCTGTCCGAGGAGTCACTAGAGGGTAAAGGAGTGTCTTAAAGAGGATTGTGATTGGCGGGGTGACTGTTGGGAGAATGACTGACATTGAACGCAAGGCTACCAATATTGTTATTATTGTTCCCGTTGTAAGAGTATTTCGGTGAAGGATTGGGAAGAAGATAACCGATTCAACTGCTGAGTAAAATGGTCCACAATTCTTTGTCTCCTTGTTACAAACTTAAATTATGAATGGCTGCACCGATGACACAATACACCACGAAGATTTGACAGAAAAAGACGATTTGCCTTTTAGGGACACGTTCTCCACACCACAACCGCAAGTGTTGCTTTTGTAAATCTTGCAGAGAAGAACTGGGCGAAGGGGTAGTCAATTTGGTAGCTGAAGATGTATTGAAGGGCATGATGGTCACTTCTTTTTCTATTCGATGACTTGCGATGCGTCAATCCAAGAATCAAAACTGGGAGGATATCCTTTCCAACGTACTTTGATTTCTTTGACACGACGTTTTCCTACTTTACGGGTCCTTAGTTCGAGAATACGTTCTTCGTGACAAGTTGTAACTTATGCAAGTAAAACGTTCCTTTTAATACTTGTCCTTTCATGTCTCTTCCAATTTATAGACGATATGATGACGATCACGCACTCGTCCAGTAACATGAAATAATTCGGTGGTCCAGTTGGGTAAGTAACCTTTGTCGAATGTTCGTTTGGTTTTGCCAATGCGAACCCAATCTCCAGTGGTTAAAACTTCACTTTTTTTGCAGACAGACTTAGTCCGATACGTACCAAACAGACTATCCAAAACAGTTACTTCGTTGTCGGGTGTTACCTCTTGTGAGGCACATCAAATGCTTCTATGGCAAGATGGGTTGTAAGCTTGGATTAAGTTCAGTAAGACGTCGATGTATTTGAGAGTGTGTTGATGCGTAAATTATTTCCACATGCGTTCTTTCAAGGTACGTTGAAAACGTTCCACGATGCTAGCTTTGGTTTCATTATTTTTGCTGGTGAAAAACTGAATGTCACGTTTCTTTAATTCTCGTTGGAAAGCTTGGTTCAGACATTCGATGCCTTTATCGGTTTGCTACCGAAGAAGTTGACGACTACTTTGTTTCAATACCAGTTGCAGGGCTCTTACTAACTATCCGCTCTATTTGAAATTCAATGGTACGCAAGGTTGTTTAAAGAGAGTTCTCCTCTATTTCCCAGCAGTGAGGAGACGTTTAAGGAATAGAAGAAAATCCGTGAGATGTCTTCTGTGTTAACAATATAATGTTAACATAACACATAACGGCCCTTTTCAGGGCCACTCATATACCTCGAAAATATATTTGCTGTTTTCGCCTCCACTTCCCATGTTAAATTTCCCTTTTAGCTAGATAGTCCCACTATGTTAAATTTCCCTTGTCGCTTTTGCAGACCCAACATGTTCAATTCCCCTTGTCGCTAGATAGGCTCACCATAATCAAATTTCCTTTGCCGCTATACAGTACCACATGATGTCGCTATACAGTCCCACCTGGCTGTCGCTATACGGTCCCATGCCCTTTTTGACTTGATTTCCCGCTGTCGCTATATGGTCCCACATTACTACATACATACATACATACATACATACATACATACATACATACATACATACATACATACATACATACATACATACATACATACATACATACATACATACATACATACATTCTTACATACTTACATACATGCATGCATAGGTAAACTTACATTTCCACCTCTAATAATTTACGTAAACACATCTTCTTTTAAAGCATCCCTGCCAAATATTATAACTTATCTATCTACTGTAAGAACAGATGCGTGAGAATGATTGATGAAGTGCTTTGTCAGTTATTTGCTAAACTGAAGATAGAAGAATCGTGTCTTGACTGTGTCTAATAAATTTGATGCGAGTTCAAGTTTATATATGCAAACCCATATTTGCGTATTTGCATATATGTGCGTATACGTCTTACTAATATAAAGTCGAATATCAAGTGTAATTTTCAATATCCTTGGATGATATAAATCATGAATAAAGAATTTATTTTTGTAACTGGATATTGTTGCAAACTTATGTATTTATAACTAGAAAGACACAGATTATTAACATATTTTATTCAAGTAAATTTTAAAATTTGAAACAGAGATCCCTTATTAAAGTTTGTTGCATTACATTGTTTTTTTTATACACAATTCGTACAAATGCACAAACACTAACGCCGATATATGCAATATATTATTTTGTTTTTTCAGCTATTCGTCGATGGTATCTATCTTGAATCCCTTACTTAAACGTCGGAAAGTGATGGAAGATCTACGAAAATCTTTCTCACACATTATTAATGGGGTATGTAATGAAATCAAAATCTTTCTCGCACATTATTAATGGGGTATGTAAAAAATTGTCACCAAAAAGTATATTATATGGACTTAATTGTGCAATGTACATATTTTAAAAGCACAATGGTGTTTGGACATAGAAGGTGTGTGAGCCAGCCGTATTTGTTAATTTCGGTTTTCGATTGTCTACACATTTTAGAGTATCTTGCGAGCATCACCCTTGATTCAATGATTCTAAGATAGTCGCGAGTAAAACATTTTATTTATTCATATATATATATATATATATATATATATATATATATATATACTTCAAAGTATTGTTACGATTTGCATTGAGTCTCATCTATAATTAAAGACCGACTACGTGACGTATGTCATGAAAACTTAAATTAGGTTCTTATAAGACTAACTTCACGTTAATGAACTAAACATTTAAGCCACCATTATATAGTGACCAATCTGATGATATCAATAGTGTCAAATTTGGAGACACATTCTCGTTTTTACCATAATACTTCATTCTTTTCGAAAACAGTTTTATCTACTGATATAAGTCATACTTCGGCCTTATTTAAAAAGAGTTTTAAACAAATAGCACATTTTGCACATTTTTTTTCCGGATATCGTACTTTTGTAAAGAATGTTAATTTTTTATATACATTATGGCACAGGTAAACCTGCTCTACAGAGGAATTGTACATCCTAAGATATCAATCAACGTTGTACTTGCCGACTTCATTACTTTTAAGGTAAGACAGTTAGTTAACATAGGATTGATGCATGTTCTAATGTGCTTCTGAGAGAATGGATTGATTATTTAAGAGCACACAATTTAATGTATTCCGTCAATCACATTGACCGTAACAATTTGATCTAGGGTGAAAGTGAGGCGAGTGGATGTTTTTATATCAGCGATCATTCAGTGTACTGCATAAAATGTGACCTGTTTTTGATGATATATATCTGGAAACAGTGTAACTTAATATATATTTCTAAAATAATACAAAACTTATTTGCATCAATTCCAAAAAGGAGAATGGTTTTCAGCTCACCAAGGAAATGAGCACGACATCGATGCTTGGATGGCAAAAAATAGATAGCACAGTCTGACAAAATAAATTGGTCTTTATTAGCCATATCGATTTCGTGAAACGAGTATAATTGACTAAAATCTAAATACACGCGTTTTAATATTGATCCATATGCAAGTACCTATTTTCGCTATTCAAAAGCAATTTCGCGACTATTACTTTTGTGCAATACGTTCACTAGATTAGATATATTAACATCATAAAAACTTTGTTTCTATATTTGATAGCCCTAACTATGCAATAACATCTCAAGGAAGAAATTGTTTCGTATTAAGCTGAGTATTATTAAAACTGTCATCTTCAGAGAAATATAAATCCCAAGGTAGACGTTCAAGTTTGATGTTATAAACATTTGATTCAATGTAACAGTTTGAGCATTTATACAACGGCGTTCTTTCAGTTTTATAAGGATTGTACCATCATGATGCATTATGTTATAGTGGTTTCACTCGCATTCCCATATTGCAATGTTCTGTTTTGCTTATATATATTTACATATATATATATATATATATATATATATATATATATATATATATATATATATATATATATATATATATATTTACACACACACATATATATATATATATATATATATATATTCACAATGGTAGGTTTCTTAATTCAGGGTAACGCTCATCAGTAAGCAGTTTAGTTAGGTGGATAATGTTTAGTTATGTTTGTAGATAACATAATAGATAGAATATCTTGGTATGTTAGTCCTGAGATGGGACTAGAAAACTAACATCATTGTCTGTTTGTTCGTTTGTTTGATTGAATTTCAACGGCCCACCAGCACCTTTTAGGCTATTTAGCGACATACAATAGGTTAGATGTTCAAAAATAAGAAAGGTTAAACATCGACCAGCGATATAAAAAACGATAAAAGTTAAATATAAAATGGTGAGATGTTGGTGACAGGAAAATATGAAGCTTCCCAATCAACGGGAGATGTAAATGGTGTATGTTGATGATAAGATGTTGTAAATAAGAGGTGATATTTGCATTAGATATAAATATTCTAGGTGATGGCATACAAGTTATAGTTTAAAATAGAGATTTACTTCCTTGAGGAAATCTAAAATACAAGTGATTTGTATTGTATCAAAAAGTTCCTTCATGTCATGTACATTATAGTATTTAGCACGCGTAGGTTGCTGGTCGGAACACTCGGTCATAAAGTATTTAACAGTGAATGGCTCATTGCAAGGAACGCACTCTGCTGGATCTTCACCTTTTAGTATGTGTGAGTGGGTAATGTATGTATTGCCGATTTTGATTCTTGCAATGACAACCTCCTCCATACGGATAGTTCTGTAGAAAGGAATCCATTCTCCCAGGGTTGGTTTGATGGCATGAAGTTTTTTAATGACTGCATCATCACAGGAAGCCTGCCACTTCTGACGTAGGTACTTTTTGATACAAGGTTTAAAATCAGTAAACGGAAATTTAAAATCCGATGGTTCTTTGGATAGAGCCATCTTAGCAACCCGGTCTGCTTCTTCATTACCTCTTATACCAATATGGCAAGGTAGCCAACAGTATACTGTATTGTAGGAGGTACTAAGCTCCAAGGTTTTGATGAGAATATCTACTAGTAATGGCTCATCCAGTTTTCTATGGTGTAGCGCTTGAAGTACTGACAGCGAGTCACATAAAATAATGCTATTTAAAATGCGTTTTTGTTCAATAAATTTCAGAGCAAGGTCTATTGCTCTTATTTCTGCTGAAAATATGGACGCATCGTTTGGTAAGCGCACTTTGATTATGTGCTTGGCACTAACGAAGGCTGCAGCAACCTTCTCATCAACATTTGATCCATCAGTAAATATGTTTGTATTTTTGTTTTTAAAAACGTTGAGGAGTTCATGATAAATGTTCTGAAAAATGGCAAGATTTGTCTCAGATTTTTCCCCGTCGTGCAACTTAAAAATCATTTTGGGTTGCTTAAGGAGCCAAGGTGCTGTTTCCGAGACAAACGTGCTCTGAACTATAGGGAGATTAATTTTGATAGTTTCAAAACTGGATGATATTCTGATGCCAAAGGAAGGTATGGCATTTGGCTTGTTTCCGTATAAAGCTTTGTATTTTGTTTGAAAAAACAGCCGCAAAAGCAGGGTTCAGAGAGTTTGATCTTAATTTAAGAGTGTATCGTATTGAAAAGATTACTCTGCCGTTCGATAAAGGTGGTTCATTTGCTTCCGCGAGGAGGCTTTCGCATAGAGATGTCTTAAATGCTCCTTGAGCAATTCTTATTCCCTAATGATGAATTGGGTCAAGCATTTTCAAATCAGACTTCCTAGCTGAACCATAAACAATGCATCCATAGTCTAGTACAGAGCGGATACATGTTCTATACAAATTGACTAGGACTTTTTTATCAGCACCCCAGTAATTGTGCGCAATTACTTTTAGTAAAGTTAAAGCTTTTAAGCATTTAGCTTTTAAATTCTTAATGTGTGGTATAAAAGTCAGTTTTCTGTCAAGTATAATATTTACAAACTTTGTTTCCTCAACAAATGGAATAGGTAGGTGTTCCATGCAGCATGAGTCTAGGGTCATCATGATGTCTTCGCAACTGACAGAAATGCATGCATAATGTTTTCGATTTAGAAAATTTGAAACCATTATTACTAGCCCAATTGTGGATCTTACTGATATTTTGTTGAAGTTGCCTTTCAATTGTATGCATGTACTTTGATCGATAACAAATTAAAAAATCGTCTACGTATAAAGGGTACTCCACACCGGGAGTTAAGCACTTGGTGATGCTATTGATTTTGATATTAAATAGCGTCACAGATAAAATACTGCCCTGGGGCACACCCATCTCTTGCTGGTGCATATCGGAGAGGGTAGACCCCACTCGTACATTGAATTCTCTGTCGGAGAGAAAATTGGAGATCAAAGAGGGCAGACAGCCTTTAAGACCTAGATCAAGCAGGTCATTTAGTATCCCGTACTTCCGTGTTGTATCATAGGCCTTTTATAAATCAAAGAAGACTGAATCTAAATGTTCCTTCTTGATAAATGCATCGCGAAAAAATGTTTCCTGTCAAAACCAAATGATCGTTAGTACTACGACCAGAACGGAAGGCACTTTGGAAAGGAGAAATTAAATTGTTACTTTCCAAGTACCATACAAGCCGAGAATAAATCATTCGTTCCATTGTTCTGCATAAGCAGCTTGTCAACGCAATAGGCCGATAGCTGTTAGGATTTTCGTTATCTTTGCCTTGTTTGGGAATCGGTATCACTGTTGCTTCTTTCCATGTCTTAGGTACATTACCAGCAATCCATAAATCATTAAAAATTTTAAGAAGTAATATCAGAGAAGATTATGGGAGGTGTTTCAAGAACTGGTAATGTACTTCGTCAGGCCCAGCGGATGTATCATGGGCCTTGTTTAATGCCTCCCTTAGCTCCAATAATGAAAACGGCTGGTTATAATTTTTATTGTTGTTCGATGTAAATTTTAAACGTGACTTCTTTTTGAGATTTTAAACTTCTAAAGGCATCTGAATAATTAGATGTTGATGAGATTTTGGAAAAACTATCGGCAAGAATATTTGCTATGTCACGTTTCGAACTGAAATTGCTATTGTTTATTTCTAGATGTCGTATATAATTGTGTTTCCTCTTTCCATTTATTTTTCGAATAGTATCCCAAACTTGTTTCATTGAGGAACGAGAGTTTAAAGAAAAAATATATTTCTTCCAGGATGCACGTTTACATGCTTTGATTGAGCGTCGAGTTTTAGCCCGGGCATTACAATATTTATTTAAATTTTCTGGCGTTGGACGATTGAATGTTTTTAATGCTTCTCGGCGTTGTCTAATAGCTTCTTTGCATTCCTTGGTTACCCAAGGTTTATGCGATCTCTTACTGTTCGCTGAGGACTTGGGAATGGATTCATCTGCAATTGAAATGAGAAGGGAGGTAAAATGCTGTATAGTATTAACAGGGTTGAATACTGCATTATTATTTAGTTTAGTTTTACACAGTGTTTCAAACACAGTCCAGTTGGCCTTCTCTATATTCCATTTTGGAATTGCGTCATCAATTTCAGAGTTATTTTCAAGAGTGATTGGAAAGTGACCACTGCTATGAAGGTCATCAGCGACCTTCCATTCATTGTCCAAAAGCAGTGAAGGAGAGCAAATTGTCAAATCTATGCATGTGTACGTACCCGTTCCTCGGTGTAAATATGTTGGCAAGTTAGTGTTATTTAGACACAGATCGTGTCTAGAAATGAAATTCTCTACTTTTGTTTGCTGTCGTTTATGTCATTTGCTCCGCATAAAATGTTATGGGCATTAAAATCCCCGAGTAAAACGAAGGGCGCGGGACGTTGTTCGACAAGATTGTCTAAATCCTTTTGTACTAGGTTGGTGTTTGGTGATAATTAGATGCAACAAAAAGTAATCACTCGATGTAGAGTGACACTTACAGCAATGGCTTGTAAATTTGTGTTTAAAGGAATGACTCTGTAAGGGGCTCTATCGTTCACAGCAATAAAGACTCCTCCTGAGGCCCTGTCAGCGTTTTGACAGTACGCGTTAAACAGGGAAAAGTTTCTAAAAGTAATTTAATCTGTCTCTTTCAGGAATGTTTCCTGTAAACATAATACAGCAGGATCGTGTTCATTTAAAAGTAGAAGAATATCATTGTAATTTGCTTTAAGTCCTCGACAATTCTATTGTATGATGGTGTTCTTCATTTAAATTTTAAGCTGGATAATCTGGAGCTAGGTTAGACTATTCGCAGTGGAAGTGTGTGTTGTTATTTGTCTGGAGGAAGTATGGGGTATATTTAGGTTTATTAGGTTTGGAGCTACTTTGAGTACATGGAGCAGTTTCTTCTGCATCCATGCTCTCAAGGTCTCCAAACATTGTAAAGTGGGATGGGGTCAACTGATTTATTTGTTTGTGGCTTTTGTTTATTTCTTGGAGCTTTTGGTGGTGGATTGTTATTAAATGTTGTCTGAGTTGATGTTGTGCTTTTCTGTGGCTTATAATTCGGGATATTGGCAGTTGTATTTGAATCGGGCAGATCCGTCCGTGTTTGAGCGTCCTTTGTGAATTTTGGGTTGTGTTTCACAACTGTGGAGAAGGATGGGCCTGGAAGGGCTATTTTTGCCTGGACAAATTTTCTGGCCAATGGGTAGGGTATGTTCGAGGTAAACTTTACCCTCTGAATTTCCTTCGCCTGTTTCCAAGTATCACAATTCTTAGAACTGGCTTGATGTTCTTTGCCACAGTTGACACAATGCGGAGTTGCTCTACAATCAGCTTCCTGATGAGAGTGGTCACCGCATCGGCCACAGACCTTGACTCTGGAACATCGGTCCTCGTGATAGCCGTATTTCTGACACTTATAGCATCGAAGGGGGCTTGGTATATAGATCTAAACCTTTACTTGCAAACACCCAACATTGACCACTTTGGGCACAATTTGTTTATTAAAGGTGAGTACAAATGTGTTGGTGTCCTGCAGGGCGCTATTACGTTTAATACGTATTCTACGCACTGCAGTGACACCTTCATGTTTCATCCCTTCGATGATATCTGTTTCGGTGACTCTAGCCACGTCACGACACCGCATCACGCCTTTGGACATATTCAAGAAAGTGAGAGCGAATGAGGTCAGTGGAATGTTGAAGAATGTTTTCATCTTTCTGAGATTCTCCGCTTGACCCCTTCGTTGACATTCAACGAGAAGACATCCCAATTTTATATTTTTTTACACTTTTTGGTGTGCCGATCAACCCAATTAAAGTTTTCTCAATTACAAAAGGAGCTAGTGCAGCAATCGGTTTTTCAGCATATGTTGACTGTATGACCATGAAGCGTTGGAATGACTCCACACTACATGGTTCTTCATCAGAGTCGGATAGTGGTTTCGTAAGTTTGTTTTGATTTTTTAAAAAATTTCCATGATTTTGTTTTAAAGTTTCAGCACCCATGCTCCCCGTCCACCATGGAGCCCAACAAGGGGACACTTTTCAAGTGCCAGGGATACACAGATTCCATACTCGTTAGGCAAAATTACCTCAGATTAACCTGTGAATTTTCCTTCTCGAGTCGATAAAATTTCCTCCCGATTGACCCGTTAAGCCACCGCCGTCTAGGAGGTCAAATAGTACTTGGGAAAATGAAAGCTACAATGATATAGAATGTGAGCTAGTAAATAAAGACCTCCTAAGGCTCGGCGTGACCAGCCGATTTGTCGAGACCGGGCCCATCTCGACCACCCGTCTAAGAGAAGTAGAGGCGAAAGTAGTGTATTGCATCCGAAATGCCTCCGCTCAACTACCAGGATCCTTTCCTCCTCCGACACAGGTCGCAACCTACGGCAAACAGGTCGCCTCTACTTAGTCGCCTTTTACGACACGTGGCTAGGGACGTCGGGCCATTTCTACAACCCCGAACCCGCAATGGGGAACATCATTGTCACCTTTGCAAGTAATGTATATGTCGTATAATGGTGTTAGAGTTCAAGGTCACGTTTTTCAACATAGTTATATTGGCCCAATATTGACCAACGTCTGCCTTTGAGTTTTAACCTATTTTCGCCTTATAGTTAAATACTACATTTATACAAATACAAACTATTTCTTTCCAATTTAAATTGGTGGTCAGACATTATTTTATAGAAATTTGTAAAAAGATTATCCATTTAATTC
Organism: Unio delphinus; assembly: GCA_029339505.1. NCBI lineage: Eukaryota > Metazoa > Mollusca > Bivalvia > Unionida > Unionidae > Unio > Unio delphinus. The sequence continues at coordinate 692,264 of JAQISU010000338.1, forward strand.
ACAAAGTATTCATTGATATTGTTAACTAAGTCAGTATTTTGGATTTGTGGAGAATTTATTCGAGGTCATTATCCAGTTTAGCGATGATGCCGTATAGACGATTACAAGTAATGATGGAATAAGTCGTTAAGATTATTCTACAATTTTGAACACGGTATGGAATATGGATGGTTAAAATGTATTAAAGTCACAAAGCAATTAGTTGCCTTCATTTGGTTACCTTCTGTTCTTGAGAAATACATCGTTAAATGAAATTTAGGTAGCTTTTGTTTTTGCTAAGTCTGAACGTAGTGAAGGACAATAAGAGATGCAAAGTGCCGATGTATGTATGTATGTATGTATGTATGTATGTATGTATGTATGTATGTATGTATGTATGTATGTATGCATGCATGCATGCATGCATCATGTATGTATGTATGTATGTATGTATGTATGTATGTACAGACAGACAGACGTACAAATACAACATTGTCTCTGTAGGATGGTGTTCACTGACCTACTGTTACCGATGTAATTGTGAAATTGTCTTCATATTACAAGGCTCCTTTTCCTTGGCTTGTTATTCTCGTACTCAACAAAAAACTAATGCAGCCGATGGAGTCATTTTACATAGTAAAGTGTTTGTGCCTATTATGGCGTGAAACCGATTTTCTTCCATTACTGTATATATTTTTTGTTTTATATCGTGTTTACAGCTTAATGCGTTTCCACACAAGCTTTCTAAGCCGGTTGACGTTAATGGGACAAAATACATTGATGCAAAAGAATATATTAAAGACGCTCACAAGTGGGATAAAGTCGAAGGCAAGAAGAATACTATTGCTTTCGACGCAGCTATTCTCTTTACTAGGTACGTGTTTTCTACTTGTCTGACAATAAGTATAAAATGACGACAGCGGAATGTGATATAAATCCTTCCAAATGCGATTCCAGCACCTAAATGAAAACATATCAAGTTCAAAATTGCTTTTTGGTCTCAGTAGAGATTTATTGTTTCCAAAACATTCGTAGTTCAGTAAATATTACATTACCATTTATGTCTTACTCTGTAGTTCCTGTAATTGACGGTGCTAATGATATGCAAGCATTTGGCACTGATTATAATAGCAATTAAATGTTTCGGAAAATATTTCCATGTGTCTCAACTTTTGTAATGTAAGGCGAAATTGCAGAAAAGAACCTTTTTAAACTTACTGGAGTTTGAATTACCATTTACTAATACCATTTTGATGTCTTTCATAAATTGCACACGGTAGTGCATTCCATTGATTATACCAGGCATGACTTTTGTCGTGTCTTCGAAACTCATTATATTTCGCGTTCATATAATATTTAGTATATTTCAATTATGCCCTAATACCGACCACTGTCTTTGAGAAAAGTCTGAAATAAACACAAATAAACCAATTTTAATCACTTATCGATGCATTATGTTTTAAGTGTGAAACAATACCAATTAGAAATAGGCTATTTTTCAGGTACAAGCTGTATCGCAATTCTATGAAAACAGGTCTTAACGGTATGTGCTGTCCAACCTTCCACATAATCTCTCTCTCTCTCCCTCTCTCTCTCTCTCTCTCTCTCTCTCTCTCTCTCTCTCTCTCTCTCTCTCTCTTGCTGCGATAGAAATTAGATTGTGTTTTAACGACGAAAATTGAATCTGCCTTAAAAAGCATGAGAAAATCTGGCCATTTACGACCAGGAATCCATTCAAACTCACAATCATGAACTTTGAAACGTATTAATATTGCTGTGGATGCATGCTTTCGAAATACGTGCCCATTTATACACCGTTTTTTATCTGAGAAATGCCTATTCATAATCATACTATTCAATAGTTATATCTCTAAATTGTCTCACATATAGATACATAAATACTGCAAGACACACACTTTGATGTTTTAACATCTGTTAATCGCATATACTTTTAAATGGCCAATTGATTTGATAAAACAGAGACCACAGACAAGACTATGTCGTTAAACATTGCCAACAGAAAAAACCTAGTAGTTTTTAGCATGGTTATTTCAGTAATGTTTATATCCAAATAGTAAATGCTAAATTTGAACCTATCATTGCTTTTGACCGATATATCGGGCTGGTCATAAAATAGACCTAATTGCTTGATAGTCTTTTAGGTTATGGAATATCATCTATTCTTCAAGGCAATAAATAAAGTTACATCAGTATTTTCTCGAACTCAGCAAAGACATAGTAGAGGTTATGTTAATATCCGTCAGTGTAAAACATTCCAGTTGGTTGTGTTTTGCTTTCGCGTTCCGCAAGGTTCAGTTTTCGGACCAGTTTTTTAATTCTATACATTCAGCAATATTCTCTGTAGATCCAGCGTCTCGCCAATTGTACACGGATGAAACTTAGATATAACTTTAGCTGCCAACTGAGCTTGAGGCTTAGATTCTTCTAATGCGTTGAGAGGTGCTCTTCAGATGTGTAGTTATGGATGAGAAATGGCATGCCGCTAATAAACGGTGATAAAACTGAAACCATCCTGATAATCTCGAACAGACCTATTTTGGCTACAAATAGATATTTAAAGACTAACAAATGTCTCCTCTTGTATCTATTGCCAGAATGTTGTTTGGTTCATTATCTTAGTTCATGTTGACGATTAGCAATATGTATGTTGTGCATCGTTTCTTTAATTATTATTATTATTATTAGTAGTAGTAGTAGTAGTAGTAGTATTAGTAGTAGTAGTAGTAGTAGTAGTAGTATTGTATCTATATTATTGTTATAATAAGCGAAAACACTTATTACAATGTGACTAGTGCAGTCCTTGTCAATCGATGTATAGTGGTATGTATGTATGCATGCATGCATGCGTGTGTGTGTGTGTGTGTGTGTGTGTGTGTGTAAATATGCATGTTAGTAGGTTAAATGACTACACTATGCTGATTCAATTTCGATATCATGTCTTCTACAATGTCCTTTTATTCAGGTTATAGCGCTTTAAATGGAGTGTGTGATACCAGTAGAAGAATAGCGATTGTTGAAGCACATGGCATATTTTGGACGATATTTATAGCAGCACATGAACTTGGACACGCGTAAGACATTCATCTGGAAGTCTTTATGTTTACTGCTTTAATGTTTGTACTTATCGTGTCATTTGCTGGAAACTGATTTTCATGCTAGAAACAATGGAAGTACCTTACCCCAAGCGCAGTAAGTTTCTAATAGTTGACTGTGTTGTAAGAAAATGGCACCAGTTCGCTCGTGCATCCTAACGGTTTCATATAGAATATATTTGAGCGATGCAAAATAGATAGTGGTATAGTTTAAGACTGACGATCAACTGCCATCTTTGTCCGTTTTAATTTTGATAAAATATTATCCATTCTAAGTAGGGAGATGTAATGACCATTATCTGATAACTCTGCAAGGGTCTGTAAAATTGAAATCAGAGCTGATTGACATATATTACAGTTGATCGACAAATAATAATGTTGTAACGGATTTCAATCATATGTATGTTATACGTTAATCAAGAAACGCATCAAATCAAACCTGCCATTCTAAATCCATGAGCAGAATTTTAGTATATATATATATATATATATATATATATATATATATATATATATATATATATATATAAATATATAAATATATATATATATATATATATTTGTGTGTGTGTGTGTGTGTGTGTGTGTGTGTGTGTTGAATGCACTTTCTTGATTGTAAACAATTATTTGGTATTGAAAAACATTCATGGCTTTATGGACTATAGCACCGCATGGAGATGATGATTAATTCATTTAAGGGCATATTAAATCTAAAGAAATATGGCACATCATAACTAGTGTGCAACAAGAAGTTCTATAATACGAACACATCAGTACATTCGAGATTTAGCAAATATACTACATAAAATTATAACATGATGAATGGTATCAGGAATTATTCTGAATTCAACTCATAACACCTAAAATTGCTCTTGAATTAATTTACACATTTTGCAACCTGCATTAATATACGGTTTGTTCATTTACCAGATATGGTGACTTTTGTATTGTAACACAAATATTCGTATCACTTGTGATTGAAATGTTTATCCGTTTTGAAAATAGACCATATGATATATAAAAGAATATATTAGATTAAATACATATGGAGATATAACTGAAATTAATCAAGATTCGAACTTGATGCAAATTGCTGTAGTATTTAAATCTGTAGGTTACTATATTATGGCATTTCTACTATAAATTAATTACTATGTTATCATCACGTTATGACAAACGTTGTAACAATTCATGTGTTATATAACCAATAAACTGTTACATATGCACATTAATTATATGTTCATTAAGAAGAAAGTTTAATATCGAATCGTACACAAAACACTATCTATCTATCTACCTATCTATCTATCTATCTATCTATCTATCTATCTATCTATCTATCTATCTATCTATCTATCTATCTATTTATCTATCTATCTATCTTTCTATCTATCTATCTGTTTATCTATCCATCTATTTATCTCTGTGTGTGTTTGTGTGTGTGTGTGTGTGTGTGTGTGTGTGTGTGTGTGTTTATTTATCTGATTTACAATCACGAGCATTTCTGATTCTACCTTCCAGTCTAGGAGCTGAACATGACGGCGTAGATGAAGATGACTTTAGTTATTGCCCTCCTACAGATCATTTTATTATGAGTGACTTTCTGGCAGACATTACGACACTTAGAGATTCCAGAAGCGCGTGGCGTTTCTCTGAATGTTCTGTGAGAGCGTTCAAGAATACACTTAAGACAAAGTATTTTCTCTCTCTCTCTCTCTCTCTCTCTCTCTCTCTCTCTCTCTCTCTCTCTCTCTCTCTCTCTCTCTCTCTCTATATATATATATATATATATATATATATATATATATATATATATATAGGGTATCTAACCTAATAAATCTGCATTCGTTTCAGACTTTCTCAAATACGGGTAACTGACTTGATCAGTAGCTGTTTGAGAGAATTATATGTCACTTACCCATTTTATGAAATTTAACCTATTGATTCGATGCATTAACATCTTTCACAAAGACATACGAACCCAATAAAATGCAAATGAGATGTGCGAAATAATAAATAGATAAATAGTAAAGTCTTTTTTTTTAAAAAAATTGATACAAATTCAACGGAACATTGTAGAATAAAACAATTAAATGTATTGGTTTCATAACAGTAGAATTAATCATAATGAAAATATTTTGCGGCCTGTATGATACATTTCTCGTGTAGTTATCATATGAAGAAGAAAATGCATCTGCCAAAAAATGCATTTTAAAATGTTCACTTTTTGGCCAAAAGTGAATTTTTTAAGAATATATTGCATGACATTTGATAAAATCTTTTTCTAATTTTGTTCAAAACCGATAAGACGTCATTATCTTTTGTTCTATATCGCACATACATTGTTGTTTGTATCATTCGCAATACGCGTTGAAAATTGTCTTTGAGCGAAATGTTATATTTATTGCATCTTTCCCATTACAAAATACGGGTACAATGCATATAACGTACCTCTTGACTTGTTAATCAACATATAAAATATGAAATATAATTGAATGTCACATATAAGTCAACAACAATTGTTCTCGTGCCGTTTTCAACCAACTGTATTAAAAAAGGTTATGCTTTCTCAATGTATATACACTATATCATATAACGCTATAAGAAATAAGATTACCGCACCCAAGCATATTACGATATAGAATTTGTATGTAAACTATACCTTGACATAATTTATCTCTTGCTCCTTTACATTAACCTCATATTATTATGCTTTTGTAAATGTGCTTCAACACGTTTGCTAAAATTATTCATTTTTGAAATTTAGCCTTTTGTCAATTTCTCATTTTAGAAACTCTTGGCAGTTGAGTGAATTCGTTTTTCAAAGTTGCATAACTATTGGGAGCTTATTCCCCGCTTTTAACTTTTTTGCTCTGGATGTCAAAATCCGATATTTTACATTAATGTTTACTAACTGGTGTTAGGGTTTCGAATACAATTATCCAACCCTACTTTAAAAAAATAATATTTTTAAATATTAGCTTATATATATGAAGTGTTGGAATACGTGCATTGATTCCATGTATAAAAAAAGATAAATTTGAAGCATTACTGACCATTAATATTATGAAAATGCTCAGAGGTCCTTAAGTTCGCTGTTAGGCAACGGAAGCAGCAGTTTATTCCATCTAATTTGGTAAATATGAAAAGATAAAGCAATGTAGTTAATAAAGTCTGTTAAATTAGATACTTTATGGAAATCGTTGACATTTTTGAACGGTTCCGCAAGATTTGTCTGGATTGGTAAGATAAATGAATAATAAATATGAAATAAGCTAAATTATATTTGCAGAAACACTATTATGTAGTTTAATTTACGGTATTAACAATAAATAAAGAATGGGTTACATTCATATATGAAATTCAAATACATTGTAAAGTGGATGCATATAATGATGTATGTGTACATAATTGTTCATATTCACGCAAACCTTACCAATAAATCGCATTTTACTTTAGAATACAACATGTTCTAGATATAAGATTTTTTCTTTCATCTGAAGTCTATATTTTCTGCCATTGTTAATTTATGCATATATTCTTAACTCTGAAAGTCACATCTCCACGTTCATTTTGCATGCGTTTGCCTCCGGTGTATCTTTCTTGTCATATTTAATTCGATCCTTAACGCACTCTACCAATGAATGACTTCGCAAATTTTACTTAAGCCGATAAAATGAATTTACATCGGTATGTCCAATGACTCAGATAATTAGCCATATCATATACGTATTTCCTTGGCGTAGATTGTTGTTACTAATTTGATTGTGAATATTATCGCCAATTTCTGTTTTATGGGTCAAACCGTTTCCTCGTGTCCATATATGTGTCCGTACATCACGTACGTCCTCTTATATTTATAGTGACCATGTTCTCCAACATTGTCGTAAACTATCCCTCAAATGTCATAATCCAACAATATCTTATTTCTTTGCTAATAATTGCTTTATGTTTTAAACTGACGTGTTTGCACCTAAACCTCAATTTTTAATGTTGACTTTAGAGGTTGTATACACTGTTTGATACTGGAGGGTTCACTTACAAAATATTTTGTTGATGACATAAATTGTCAATATGCTATGAAATAATATATTGCATCCAAAGTTCGGTAGTCTAAAGTAAAAATGTAACAATAGAGTCGTGTTCGCAAATTATGATCTGATGTGTATTGCTCTCGCAGTACACAATTCCACTAGTCATATAACATAATTTATGGCCAATATATATTTGCATTTCAGAAAATGCGTGACCGAGCCCTATCGTTTATACGACACTGTGGAATATATGTCTTTTATGCAGTACGAGCCAGGAGAGATCTACACTCGTGATGATCAGTGTCGTCTTATTATTGGACGCCATTCTACATGCTGTGAGGTATTACATTCTATTTGTATGTGTGTGGCAAGGTAAGGTTGTGGCAACGTTGTCAAATAATGTTGTGACAATGTGATTTCGTGAACAAGTGGGAACGTTGCTACAACGTTGATGTCTACCGTTATTAAATTACCTAACTACAACATTCAAATCCTATATCGAAATCTTATGAAACCGGCTTGTGTTTCTGAAACACATATTCAGCACTTTTGGCAAGAATGTCAAACAATAGACATTACAAAAATGTCAACATTACCATCCAGCTAGGAGTTGCAATAGCAGGAATGTCAAGGCTGTCTTTGTGGTAGTTTTAGGTGTCAGTTCTGCACCATTTTCAGTCATGACAAACCAAACATCACCAGTCATTTGACCATAATAATATTACTAACAGGAATAGCACTCTGCATTCGTTGATGCATGACAACTCTCACAAATAAGTTCAAAGTTGCACATATAATAATGCACTCTTCACAAAACAGATTTATTATTTATCATTTCATGCACGTTAGAAGAATCTTAGATAAAAAAGTAATGATATTAATTTAATAAAAATTCCTACGTCCATTCTGAAGTTTGCAATCAGTTTAAGTGCAGGTGTTCTAACATGGTTTATATGCAAACACTGCCTTCTGTTCATTGTATGTAATCCTCCTGCTGGCTAGTTTTAATAACAGACTTTACAGCAGGTCCTTCCATAAGACTTTAAATGGACACATGAGTTCACCAAGTAGACAGGGGTTTCGGGAGATTTACTCCAATGGGGATTTAACAAAAATTATTTTAGGTAGCAGGGTGTAAAGAGAAAGTAGATGGGTAAACTACACTGCTTTTGCCTGATAAGAAATCCCCGGAATTTGAAGATGGAAGGTTTAAATATGGTTTCTAAAAGACAAAAAGGAAAAAGTAAACAATAAAACATATTTTAATATATTTTTATTTTATTTTCTAAATTTAATTAATGTTAGGACTGGGAATTAGTCTCCTCCCCCACCTATAATTAGTATCTCTTTTTTTTTCTTCTCAGGCACCTACGACTTAAAAAATAATTTAAAAGTCCTATATCATCTCAGCACCGCTTACATATGCAGAAGTCATGTTAACTAGCATTATTCAACTTTCTTCAACTTTGTTCACTGCACAAGTGCTTCCCGTAATCTTGTTTAGCCACGTTACAAGATTACTTTGTACTTATGTGTTATTTCAGACAATTGGGTGGTGAAATCAATTTGCGCAGAGATGAATTTATTTTGTCCAAATATTGTATTTGGATAATAATTCCAAGCAGAAGCACTTGTCCTATCATAAAAGTTGGATGAAACTTGTAGTTAGCTGTACTCCAGCTTTAGTAGTTCTGGAAACTACAATAAGCTGATTTTGTTTTCAATTTAGAAATGTATCCCTCAATGTTTTCAATAACTGTAAAGGCGTATATGTAGTAAAATACCGTAAATGTTGATCTCTATACACATTTTGACCTACATCCATGAAATTTAATAGCTGATCACTACATTTTATCCACCCTACCTCGATTTCCGTAATTATCACAAAATCTTATCTTTAATGTGCATTTTCTTTTCTTTTACATATATGTAAATCAGCATATGTATATATAAGTCTAAACATATATTCATTTGAATTTCACTTGTTATTGAAATAGACCAATCACACACTCAACCTTTCGATTGGTAGATAGGTTGAATGCGTGATGGGTCTATTCCCACTCACCCAGGTCTAACTTTCATATCATTAGCCCTAAATAGGGGTATGATATGACGACCAAATTAAAAAGCGCAGTCTGTGCGCATAAACGCCAGAAAGATGTTGCACTATTCCATCTTCCTGGATAAATTAAATCACTGCCATGTAAATAAATAGCAGTACTAAATAGTGAACATATGACCCTAGTGGCCAGTTTCACTTTAAATCCAGCTATTCATTCAGTGATTGAAATTAATTTAAATCACTTAGTACATATTAAAGTAAATTTTGATCAAGAAAAATCAATCTTTCGCTTTTGAAGTAAGCACGCGTAATTCGAAATGCTAGCCTAACGGAAGGCATTTTATCATCGTAATCTAACCTATCATCGATATTTTTCATTCCAAAAATGTACCAGTGTAACAATATAATTTACCTCAATAAAGGAAATATGCCAAGCAGTTAGGTCACTTTTACAAGTTGAACATGTTGGCCGATATATCCCAATTTCTTTGTTTGAAAATGCTATTGAGGCCATGGCATTGCATCGCGACTAACTCGTAGCAGTTTACAAGTTCTTGAATGCATCAACGGGCATCGACCAATAAAAGAATACGTTATTTTCTGCACAAAAATATGCAAATATACGTTAACTACTTAACTATTTATTGTTCATACCTTGGTGGTTCAAATTAACGGGAAAAAAGAGATTTGTCTCAGCCTCAATTGCCATTCGGTCGATACATGATGAGCTAGTCCTTGGCTCTTAGATACGTAAATTATTGTGAAGACAATGACAGTACCTCATGTTAGTAATAAAAAAAACTCACGAGTAAAATTTTTTCCTACAAAAATTGCAACCTCCCTTTAGTTATTGGTTGTGAAAATGAAAATGGATGAACTGCAAAACTATGTGTTTACCTTGATCATGTAACGTTAACCACAACATTGGTACAACGTTGTAAAAACGTTATACAATTTTTGTAGATAAACGTATATTAATTGTTGTCCATAGTATTAGGATCAATGCAATTACATACCACTTGTAATTTACTATATCTTTTAGATCAAAGTGTTATTTAATTTCATTTTCATGTGTAACGTTTTAGCAACGTTGACAAAACGTTATATTCCCACGTAACCGAAATACAGCCATATAGCAACGTTGTAAAAACGTTGTGTGTTAGCTGGGGTATTGCTAGTGAGACGTTAACCTAATATGGCCAGAAGCTGTATTCAATATGGCATTAGTTTGTATTAGAAAAACATCTTCCAGGATATAATTACTGCGGTCATGGCAATCGACTTGATATCAGACTTGATAAACAAGAACAACCAAAATCTGGTGAATATCCGGTAAATGCAATTGATAAAGCATGTTACGTTCAGGATGTAGCTTATAAAAGTAAAGATCTAGAACAGCGACATATTAAAGATGTGAAATTGATTCATGCATTGAATTCCATAAAAAAAATCTCAAGGAAGGATAAGCCAATTGGTTAGTAAAATCTGCGATGAAAACAAAAATTATCAATAAGAGCTGGGTAATTGATTATAATGCAATACATTTTTTACAGCACAGGAGGATACTGGAAAGGTAGAGCAGCAATCGATAAACTCGCTAATGCAGCAAATGTCACGCGGTCTACCGCCGCAGCATGGTTAGCGCGACAAGCAATATGGCAAATTTATCTACCACCGCCTAAAAGAATCGAGTACGCACATTTTGATGTTAATGTTCCGAATGAAGTTCTTCAGGCTGATAATTTGTTTTACCTCATGATCGTATAAGTCAAGTAAGATTTAAATACGCATTAACCGTTGTTGAGGTTTGAAGTAGATATAAAGAAACATAACCACTATCAACTAAAACAGCAACCAAGGTTGCATCTGTTTTCGAACGAATTTATCGACGATGACCCTTGCGATGGCTTTAGATATTAAAAGTTGATCCTGGCAAAGAATTTCTTGGTGCAGTATCATCGTTAATGAAGCGACAAACCGTTAAATTACGACGAGGACATGCTGAAATTTATCGTGATCACGCGATCGTAGAACAATTTAATAGAACAATTGCTGAATGATTATTTGGATATCAATACGCGAAGGATTTCAATCAGGATAGAAGATATCGTGAATGGGTTACAAGATTACCAAGTGTGATAGCTGCATTAAACAATGAGGTTACTCGAATAACTGCCGTGAAACCTATCAGTGCGATTACAAGGAAAAAAATACCAATACAGCATAATGTTTCACCGCAGCCAATATTAGGTAATGTCATTGTCAGGTATTTATGCAAACCGGTGAACTTGAAGGAGGAAGAAAAAGAGCGACAGATCCTATTTAGAGTATTACAACACACAAGATATCCAGCGTGGTACGATCCACAGGTAGACATACAATCTACAGATTAGATGCAACTGCTCCTAAACGTGGATTCAGACGTGAACAATTACAGGTTATTCTCGAGGATACACAATTACCACCACAGTCACTTAAATAGCACCTCTACGCCGATTACATTTCAAGACAAGTTAACATCATATTATCACGTGTATGACCAAGATTGTTATCTCTTCTATCTTCGGTAAATTGTTTATAATTTTTACTCGAGTATTGCCACAGCATTATACAATTACAGCTTGCACAGTGATTTGTTTCAATGTCATGATAAATTGCACGTCCAGATCGAAGTCGCGTTTATTTTCTTTTTGCATCACAATGTTTATAGCCATCTAACTTTTTTCTTACTATATCCTTGATAACATTGACATTGGTTTCTGACGCATCCACGACAATCCTACGTAGCTGAGATATTTTCCTGACGCGAGACACTGCAAGATAAACTAAATTCGACCACTCGATATGAACGTCCACAATTCAGACAACTGTATCAGAAATAGTTAATCCTTGAGATGAATGTATTGTTATTGCGTATCCTAGCGTCCACTCCGATAAAGTGCTATCAAGAACATTGACATCAACTAAAACAATATTTTTCAACAAGATGATTTTTTTTTCTCCGTCTGTCCTGGTATGTCAACGAGAATATTCTGTCGTCGCGTATCTGCTGGGCGATAAGATAATGGTACCGGAAACTCTGATAATTTTTCTTTATGTAGCAGAAATAATCTATGTTGAAGTGTGTCAGGAACTAGTTTTCTGCTTGCAACTATCAGATCATTTGGTCTCCATGTATCCCAAAAGTCGTTGAAAGAGGTTTTTGAGATTATTATACGCATAACCTCACATTGAATTTTAACTCCCTCGATGTTGAATCAAGTGCTCTATGATCGTTAACTTTCTTCGTAATAGTCAACTGATCTCTTTAGCCATTCATAGAGACAGTCCAACAAAGTGTGGTGGTTGACCATGATCGCCACACATTATTAAAGCAGTGTTTCTTGTCATCAACCAATCAAGAAATACTTTAGATTATGTAATGATACCGAAAACTATTTCATTTCAAATTATGATATTCGAAATATATTTATGTCCCATTCGATCGGGATTCCATGGGTCTCCGGTCCATTGGAAAACGCTGTGATAAATACATGACCGTCTTCCTCGTTGGGTCATTTCTCAAGCAAGTCTGTGTGTAGGTGTCAAAACGATCATATGTGAATTCTGAAATAGTTCAATTGCACGTGTCGTCTTTCATGATCATCCAGATCCATTTAGATAAGTCTTTTTGAGTCTAGCTACGGGATCATATATTGATAGTGCAGAAGACTGTTTTAATATGAGATTATTTCTACGGTAAATATCTTTGATTGGAACATCTGCTGATTCAGAAAAATGGATAATATTCTTTTCTATTCTCCACGAAGCCCATGATGCATGATCAAAAAAATTTAGTTAGTCTAGTAATCATGAATATGTTTTACTGATATAAAACGAATTGTTAGCTACTATGACTGCAAACTCTGGAGTTTTATATATCATGGATAACAGATTAATCGAAACGTTCGCGAGCATCGAAGATCTCAAATGGGTATACTGCGATGAATCACCGCAACTCACAATTATACTTAAATTAGTTCCATTTGATAAGAACGCTGTATCCTGACTTCTAAATGTATTTCGTTCCGTTGTAACACCGATAATAAAATTTAATCAGCATCTTCCATGATCAATCTTATACAATGTCGTTTATGATCGTATGATCCTCTTTGGATAAATTTACCTATCGTTTTCCTGCCAAGATCCTTTGCAAATCTATTTTCCGTCGGTTTTGTCAGGATTTAGTTCACATGAATATTTCTTTTGTTGCCGTAACCTAACTGCCGTCTGCACTTAATATGATATAATCGCTTCACTGACAATCAACGACGTCAACATTAAACAATTGAGCATATCTCGTAACAGCTCGTAACGATCGAGCATATTTTGTATCAGTACTATTGGAGCCCACTTCTTTTCTGAAAAATGTCAACCGAACTAAACATAACAGATCGGATGAAGGTTTTCTGTAAATTCGAATGATTCAATGCAAGCGAATCCAGTAATGTCAAAATCGGGTAATGGTCCATTTATCCCAGAAACCTTCCCAGATAGCATGCAACCATATCAACCCAGATAACAGCTTTACGCGAGTTTTTACCGTTCCACAGTGACAATATTCAATACAACCTAATATTATATCATCAAAAGATCAAACCGGGTTGGTTTCCAGGATTTTGTTTTGTCTAGCAAAATGAGCTGCAACAGATGGAATAGTAAAACATTTTCGTCAGGCGTATATTTTCTCATTATCTCGTGATTATGTTCGATAAATATCATCATTTGGTTTTACAAACTGATCAGATTCATCTTCAGTCCTAAACAACCAGACGAATACAGGATCGTTTTACTTATTTCGTTAATAATGTAAAACATGTCACCGTTATAGAATTTAACATTCCTCGTGCGTGGAAATACTGTTACTGCATTACTGCATTAGTCCACGCATGCGCATTTAGATCAATAAATTCGATTGAAGCTCCCTTTTGATTTAAATTTTGATTTGTACAAGATCTCTCCTGTTACCGTTTTTACTGTTATAGGGAACTTTCATTTCTTTCCTAGTTCAGCAGCATCTTTGATAGATGCTCCGGTAAATTGGACATTTTCTGCTCCCGAAATTATTATATTACGACGGTTATCCGTTAACCTCTTCCCACGAGTCTAAACAGTGAAATGATATGTTATTCGTTAGGCCACACAATTTATCTTCGATAATTTCATCGGCTTTAGATTATCAATATTAGGTTTCTCAAGCAGATATATGCCATAAATAATAGTTGTTACAGGATAAGAATTTTCGTTATATAGTTTATCAATACCGGTAAACATATCTGGTTTGGAACCATTACTCAGTATGGCAGTTTTCTCGTTATGAAGGACAGGATCATGTTTATCACGAATAATCCAATTGTTTGTATCTGATGGTACGATAATTTTGATCTTTAAAATATATTTTCTATCGTCAAGGTAGTTAATGATCATCGCCGCTCGTTTGTCGTTCATCGTAGCATCTATATTTTTAGTGTTTCTGCAAGTGGTTGTTGATCGGCTGTTACTGCTTGTAACAGATCAAACATAAACGAATTTTGCGGAATCCACTCGCAACGTGTTCGAGATGGAAGTCTAGGATCAAAACCGTGATTTTAATGTGGCGCTGTAGTACAAGGAAAAACACTCTTCTGTGTGCAATAATAATAATAATAATAATAATAATAATAATAATAATAATAATAATAATAATAATAATGAGGTCTTTGTATAGCACATAATCTCTCAAACCTGTAAGCGCTTTCCACCATCAATAATGATATGACTACACTACAGAACAACAAATGATAAAAACAATGAAATTGGAAAATATAAAAACATGAAAATATATAAGATACAAAACATGATTAGGTCATTAAGGTTGTCCCTGCAGTCGAAACAGGTGAGTCTTGAGAGCACCACTGTGTATTTGTGTCTAATTCCAATGAAAAATTCGTTCCATGTCGCCGGGCCCTGGTGTGCAAACGGATGTTGTCCATATGACTTTGTTTTACCTTGGGAACAATGAGTATACGATTACAAGAAGAAGAGCGTAAGGATCTAGCTGGTGTATACACATTGGTGAGCCTGGATAGGTATGTTGGACTGGAGTCTGTCATTTTAATATAGCAATGAGAACAACTTTTGTGTTTGATTGTGTATCGAATCGATAGGCATTATAGGATACATAGCCGTGGTGAGGTGTGCTCTGATCGAGTTACTCTAAAGATAATCCACGCAGCTGTGTTTTGAACTTTTTGAAGTTTCTTAAGTAAATATTGTGACGAACCAGAAAGATTTAAGTTACAATAGTCCAGTCTTGAAAGTACTAATGAACACACAAGTGTTTTTGTGGCATCAACTAAAAGATATTTACGAATGGAACTGATGCGTCTCAATTCAAGATATGCAGCCCTGCAGATGTTCATGACATGTTGGTGCAATGTAAAAATACTGTCTAGAGTAACGCCTAGATTCCGTACTGACTGTGATAATTTAATGCTGGTGTTGCTGATATTTATTGTCTGAGGTAAAGGATGTGAATATGAAAGTCTTTAAGTTGTGATCAGAATAGCCTCAGTTTTATCATCATTCATCTGCAGCTCGCTACATGTCATCCATGATTTCTCATCCGAAATGCACTTCTCTACCCCATGGATGGTAGCATCTACTTCTGTTGGGTGGCTAGGCTTGTATATTTGGGTGTCACCAGCGTATAATTGTTGCAATACTGGGTGATGATCTATGACACTTGAGAGGTTTTGAGTGTACATAATGAAGAAAACAGGACTAAGAACAGATCCCTGTGGAACAATATAACATACGTCAACTGGGTTGAAGTATATTCCAGTTGCAGATATAACGTGTGTCCTGTTGACTAAGTAGGACTTCAACCACTGTAAGGCTATATTCTGAATGCCAAATACATGCTAGAGACGGTTAAGTAATATAACATGGTCTATTGTGTCAAATGCTGCAGATAAATCCATGAGAGTGAGGACTGTAATCATTCCACTATCCAAAGCAGAGAGAATGTCACTAAATACTTTCGGAAGAGTTGTTACCGTACTGTGTCAAGGGCGATATGCAGACTGCATAATGCTTCAAAGACTGTTTGAATTCAAATGAGATACAAGTTGTGTTAGAATAACATTTTCTTTTTTTATATAAAAGGGAGATTAGAAACTGGGCGGTAGTTCTTTAAATAGTTATGGTCCAGTGTTGGTTTCTTCAGCAGTGGCTTTACGATGGCTGTTTTGAAAAACTCAAGCAGCAGTGTTGTCGGAATTGAATCAAGTTCACAAGTTTTTGATTCACTTTTCATCACGATCGTCTTTATTAAATCTATAGAAACAGGTTCAAATGCTCCTAACAGTTGTCGCTGAAATTCTGCATCATACCTGTATGGTGACGGATCACTTGAAGTTGTGCAGTCAAGCGAATCTCTAATGGTTTGAAGTTTGTCATTGAAGAAATTTGCAAATTGGTCTGGTAGGTCTAGTAGAGAGAAGGTCGTTGAAGTGGTGTACATTTGTTCCTTGATATTAGCTTATTAGTTATCTCGAAGATCTCTTTGTAGCTGGAATTTTGCGTGATCATAGTACTGTAGTGGGACGATTTGGCTAAATGGATTATGTTATTGACGTTCTCCTTAAAGGCTTCGTAGATTTGATTATGAATAGTGAGTCTGGTGGAATGCCAAAGCATCTCTGCTTTTCGGCGATTCCTTTTAGCAATGCGAAGCTTGTCCCTAACACTGCTATACCAAGGAGAATACTTTGTTTTTATTGATACTCTGCATTTGGTGGTTATCGCATACTTTTTCAAGCAATAAACGCAGGTAGTTATCAAGTTATTCCGCTGTTGGAAGTAAGAATGATGTTAGTTTTTCTTGGATGTCATTCGCGAATTTGGTTCTATTTATCATACGGAAGTTTCTCTTAGTAGCAAATAGACGTGGAGGGTTAGGGACTGATACGTCGAGGTGGCATACAATGCAGAGGTGATGCGATGTAAGTTCGTGTGATACAAGGGATGATTGCAGAATATTATCATCAGGTCTATTAAGACTCCATTCTAAAATGTGGCCAAGTTTATGGGTAGGTTGGTTAACTGACTGTTTAAGATTGAAAACATGAATGGAATCTAGGAGTTTTGACGTGTTTGGTTTATCAGGACAGTCATAGTGAAAGTTGAAATCTCCAAGAATAATTAGGCTGCCACGCATCGAATTTCCATACTCTAGAAGATTTGGAACCTGCTCCAAAAATAGAGATTCAGTCAGCTTGTTTTTTCTACTAGGAGGAGGACGGCAGAGCCAGAAAAATGGACTGACCTTTGTTCCAGTGTGAGCATTGTTTGCACTAATTCAAACGATGTGTGGCAGTCGTAGAAGGTTGTGTTGTACTTGAGGCATTTGATGATGGAATTCTTTGTAACTACAGAAATTCCACCAATGCGAGTGTTACGGGGGAAGGACTTGATGGAGTAATCGCTGGGTGTTCAATCCGCACACTTAGATTCATCACCTTCCGGATGTACCCACGTCAATGTCAGGAAAAAGACAACAATAACTTGGTCATTGATAAAATTAACAATTTCCGTGCGCTTTTGCGGTGATCCTACTGATTGAACGTTGTATAATGCAATACGTAGTGGTATCCCCGGGACAATTGACACAACAGCCGACGATTTAAGAGGAATTTGAATCAGGTTATTACAATCAACGGCATAAGTTTTAAGTTGTTTATCCGTTACGGTCGAAAGGGACATAACTGGAATCCTTCCTATTCTACGCCGACCAGCTTTGAAAGAACGTTTCTTTTTTCGCTTCCGTTTACATTTAAGAAATGATGAATGAATTCCCAGTTCGTTCAGTCTTGAGTACAATGTAGTATCTAGAACCAAGGTGTGGTCATTTAATCCAATTAATGAAGATTCGTCGTTGTGTAAGCGGTCACGTGACAGCGGTTTATTCAAAATCAAATTGCGTCTCAACAGCGGGACAAAACAGCTGAGAAAAAATTCAATTGCTCTCGCTTCCAAAACAAGGAGATGAACCAACACACACGAACGGAACAGCCAAAACATGATGAAACACAACAATGTAGACGTTGACAGAAAACAAGCACAAATATAGTACAAAATCGGAAGAGCCCACTCTCAAGCAGTCAAGCGATGGCGGCCATCTTTCCGTAAGTCCAATGTAGTGGTAAAAGATACAAAGAACTGAAACGATAGTATGATGAAAAAAAATAATGACAGGATTATAAAATACGCGGAAGAGTATCTGATTAGATTTCAAAGAAATGAACAAGGCAAATAACGATTTAAAAAAAGATATTTATAAATAATGGAGCAAATGGAATTTATGATACATCCTATCATAACAAACTACAAAGCAAATCGTGATGGTGTTATCATACACTGTATACAAAAAGCCCAGTCGGTTATATGATTAATACTGGTTATCTCATGTTCAGTAATAATGAAATAAATAAAAAGAACATATCTCTGTCAAAGGTTCGTATTCGAATGTTTCCGTGTTGTGATCGAAGATGGTTTTGTCATTGAATATATCAATTCAGATAAGTAAAACAATTCCTTGGATAATCTGACAGCTATCACGAGTCAAAATTCCATTTACGGTAAAACTGGTAGATGTAAAATAATAGGAAAACGGATGATAAAATCTGTAAATACAGAGAGAGACGATAAAAATAATAGTCCTATCAATGAATACAGCTGCCAAATATTTCGATATTCACCTGAATTCGGTACAATTTGTAGTTTAAAATATATACAAATCTGCTCTTTCTAAAATATATAAACAAAAAATTACATTTCAATACTGTTGAAGGGAGAGACTCTCTCTCTATCTGTAGTTAAGTAGTTGCTTATATTACTTTACTACTTATTTAATATATATATATATATATATATATATATATATATATATATATATATATATATATATATATATATATATATATATATATATATATATATATATATATATATATATATATATATATATCGGGGGTATTTTCAGTAAGATATAATACTATTACTTACATTGTACTGAATTGTAAATGAACTGAAAAATGAAAGAAAACTCCATATTACATTTTTCTCCGTTGATCATAACCTATTATGTCGCTGTATTTAACTAATCAATCAGCTGCGTCCTAATTAACATCAGTGAAGCAATATAATCAGATAACAGTTTCAAATTTGTAACAGAACTATATTGTTTCTCGGTTACAAACAGAAATGGGGGGGGGCGGAAAATTCGAAACTGAAAATAGATAATCAACAATATCAGAATTCAAAAATCGAACGTAATTCGTATTATATTAATGTTGTGTTTTTCATGTTTTACTGTACTTAATTAAGATTATATGCTTCATATTCTTTAGACCTGCAAGGGCACGGTGATGATCTTGGGGTTCAAGAGTTGTGCTGTCAATAGTATCCGTTGAGCCTGTTAGTACTCTCGAACCTAGAGGTTAAAGGTCGTATTTTTTTATTTAAATATGAACATCAAAAATATGTATGCTATAATATCTGCAGTAAAAAAATTAAAGAACAAAAATATAATTATACAACTCGATCCAGAAAAAATAATTTGTGATTTAGTGTCAATCAAACAACGAAATCTTGAAGGTGGTTATACACTTAAAACGGAGTGTAGGCTGATAACGATCATATAGTCTATAATGTTCCAATCCGTATCGATGTTATAAGATACATATGTAGATAAGTTTTGTACCACTTTCTATAGCAGTAGAAAATATTAAATCAAAACTGTCTCACAAATACGAAACAAACAAAATTATCAACACACGCGTGAGACAACTAAAAAAGATTATAAATGAAAACGCAGTTATTGATGGCAGCTTTTATTAATTCTTTTTCCACTTCTGTTGTTTGATTAGGCTTTAATATTTTTTTTTGTGTTATAAGATTTGTAATTTTTGATGCAATTCATCTTTTATTACCCATTTTAGTCGACATGTCATAGAAAATCTATCAAAATTGTAATATTTGTTTTGTAAAACCCCGAGCCATTCTCAAAATGATTAATCAATACATAGGTAATTTTTCTTTTTTAGGTCTGTGTTTTGTATGTTCTCGTAAAAATATATCCGATGTTAGTTGATTTATGAGCAAAACACGGCAATTATACCAATTTATTGATAAATTATTTAGAGAATGGCTCGGGGTTTTACCCTACAAAAATCAGAAATGTGACAGATTCTGTACGATACAATTGACTAAAATGGGTTAAAAATAGAAATGCATCAAATATGTAAAGAAATATTATATTTTACTGAAATCAGATTTTATTCAGAACTATATAATATTTTTTTAAGTTCCTCAAGTTTAATGCATGAGTGCGCGCGCGTAGTTTATAATCTGATCTCGGTCACACCTCATCATAGAAATATGTTCTAGCTGCAATCTATGTAACTGTTCTTGCGTCAGTATAAAATCTTCGTCGCCGGGAACTCATCTATGACTATATCAACGATGTTGAATTAAGACTGTGTAAATATTAACTTGATTCCATTTTCAAGTGCTTCCTAGTCGTGTAGAAAAACCTTAACGTGCTGGTACCTATGTAATATTTATCCGATTAATTCGTGAATCAAGATCAAAAAATCTTTACAATAAAAAACCTCGCCACGTAAATCAATCAAGTGTCCACTCTGGTCGGTGAGGTTAAAATTTAATATTGACAAGTATTGATTATGCGTGCGTAGATACACCGGATGGATTAGTTTCTGCACGATCAAGGATGCAGGAGGAACTATTGGAGTAAATGTGTAAAGAACGTATATTTGTTGAGCTTGATTCGATATCCCAAGATCTGTTTGATAACTACGATCAATTTGCAAGAATGTCTACAATCGTTGAGATTATATTTACAATCTCTGGTGAAATATGTCTGCCTTCAGCATCTGGATTATTGTTAAATCTGAGAACATCATCAGGATGTGTTGGAGTTTCAGTCCATCCAAGTACAGTTTTTTATCGATGATCGATTAATATTTACTACGTAATCGGCAGATTTAATTTCAATCAGAGATGATAATGTATGTTCGTGAACAGTAATAGTTATATTTTATACTTTTTTTTGTTCTTGATTTATTTTATTCTGCGCTGGAACTCATCGTTGATCTGTTCAATCTAATAACTACCTGTGGGGATAAAAACAACAAAGAAATCTGGGGTTCCATCCGGTTTATTTTTGTTTGCAAGAACAAACGAATTATTTGGACGTAATCCACCGAACGGTTATGATCTGATATTTGGGCAACTATGATATACTCGCGGATGTGCAAGTGCAATCTCCCTTGCAAAAATTGCTGTTGGAAAATTAATACTGAATTCGGAATTGGTTGTGCTCACTAAAATAATAGTGTTTTTTTATCGGTGTTGTTTTCGTGACAATCTGTTGCAATAGTTCTTGTGCTGACATTTATCTATTTATCTGTAACTTTAATGGGTGTAGATTTTATCACAGTCATTACTTCGGAGAATATATTAGTCATTTATGCGAACTCAGAATCGGATATTGAAGCATCGTTGAGACTTTCAAATATTGAGACAGTTTTGAATACGACGCCGTTGCCGCGTGTAACATCACCGCATACTCAGATAATTTGTTTTTTAATTTTTGCGATTATGTTAAAAAATCCTGTGATCGCAGATGACGTTGCAACACAGATAGTTATGACCGCAGGTGATGTCATTGTTACAGGGGATAATAAAAGATCGGCTACAGCAACAACCGTGGAGACTGCGTATGCAATTATATCGATGACAATTACACGTCAGTGATATATTTTTACTTGTATCGTGTAAGTATCAACGATAGATTTTAATTGATCTTGCCACTCATGCACTTGTAGTCCATATTATTTACGCTGTAATCAATTGAGGTGTTCGGCAACAAATTCCAAACACCACCAGATCGTTGCTGCAATTAACATTTTGTCGGATGCAACCAGGATAAATATTTCCTCGTCTCAACGGTTTAATATAACAGATACGGTTCCAGAGAATTTATCAGGTAGCGACGCCATGGATACGTGGTAAATATCTCGAATTTTGCACAACTAAACACAGACAATCTGTACTTGCCTGTAACTACCGCGCTATGTTTGATATTATTATTTTGTTAATACCATGTTGTTGATCCTGATGAGAGCGTGTATACGATGCTCTTAATCCGCCTGTGGAGAATTTTACCCTGATATTTATTAAGGAGATCAATTTTATTAATAATATCACAAACATCACTTACAATATCTTACTGTGTTTTCTTAATCGTATCGATTGATGTTTTAATATCAGAACGTTTCGTATCAACGATAAGTGGTTTTCCGAAGAACCCATTTGCAATTTCTTTGATCTTTTGGTAATTTCTAAGGAGAATTGTAAACGCACATACGTGAACGTCATACTCGGCTCTCAGCGTATATAAATTTCAGTCTACGGTATTGTGATCGTTTATGTGAAGTTCGTATTCGTTTTTTAACGTGGATAATGTACCACTAACAGCATCATGTTAGGTTTTTAACGTAGATAATTTACCATCAACAGTGTCAACGTATCTTTTTGTTGCCGCATATTCATCTGATGTTCGATCTCTTAGGACGGTTATTTTATTTCCGTTCATGGACAATTCCCCTCTTAATAAACCGCCTGACGTTGATAATCGTTTTCGAACATGTTTTATAATCTCACTCCTGATATATTCTATCGATATATCTGAATCTCTATTGTTCCGCTGTCGGTAAATACCGGAATATTATCCATAGCGGCGCCAAGAACTGTATCATTCTACTTAATATTCCTTGTTTTCAAAACACCGTGTTTGTCCTGAAAAATATTAACTTCGTCTTGTTCAACCCCAGCTAGATTCATAATGTCAGCAAGGTAATGTCGTGTTGCATATTTTGATGCGTCGAAATCCTTATCGGTTCATTTGTCAGTTTTTCTGATCAAAGCTCTTCCGTAAATATCGACCATTACATATGTGTAAAATTTTAAATACCTGTGTAAACAACTTTTGTTGCTTTTGCAACTACAGGTGCGGCCGCAGCAATTAATGCTGGTATTGCTGCAAGTAGTGAAAATATACCTTTTTATACCAGAGCTTTATCAAAACGTTTAAGCTGATTACCGGTTAACAACAATTTATTTGGACCACCACTCGATTGTTTTGTCTTTAATGTTATTTTCGCCCCACATTGATTTGCGTTGTTTGATTGTAATTTTTTTTTTATCTGACTATGAGTCAAAGTTACGTTAACATGACTATACGACATTTTTATATTTACTCGTTTGATATTATTTACATGTTCCGTACTGGTGCATCAACGACTCGCATTCGTCCACCAACACCCTCGAGCAATACTGCTCTGTCGCTAAGTATAACAGCGATCGCTTTGAAACCAGCAGGAACAACAGGTGGAACTACAGCACCAGAAGGAAAATAATATACTTGAGCTCGAAAATATACATCAACAACAGATTGTATACATAAATACAAATGTTCCAGCGAAAAGTAATAGGTCGGATATAATGTCGTAAAATCTTTTTGTGATATTTGCAAACCAGTGTCTACATTTAGATCACGCCACATAAATGACTTTAAACGATGATATGCACGTTAAACAGTATTTTTTTCAAAATGTAATTTTATATCCTCGGCAGGTTCTTGATGTCTATGTATTCTCAAACTAACTTCTGTAACATTAAGTGTGTCAAAAAAACATCGTACTTTTTTCTGATTATTTCCTCGTGCATTTGCCTGAAGTGCGATAAAAATATCTCTTGGTGCTGAAACCCCCTTTTGTGCTGATATATGCCATGTAAATTGACTAGCACCATTACCTTGAGTACTATCTGTAGTCATTGTTTTCCACGATAGCAGTGATTTACTACCTTGATTGATGAAATAATGTAATTTATATTCTTCTGTGATAGATGGAACCATTACAGGAATCTACAATGACAATATTTTAGCTTCATCGACAAGCCCGTCGGCTCGCCAGACTGCATCATTGTTCGAGTATTTTCTGACAAGAACTAGAGTGTGTTTAGCAGCAAATATAATCATTCAAACATCCCGGCAAAATCTAAATATATGAGATAATGGAATTACACGCGAACATTCTCCATTAGCGTTCAACATTGACTTACGTGTTGCAAATCCAAGGTTGAAATTGTTATTTCTTGATAATACTGCATTTACGTCTGCGGCTCTACCTGCGGCTCTCACATCACCAGTAATTTAATGTGTGATCTGCATGATCATTTCTATCCTTTGCAAACATCATCGATGGACCAGCTGATCTTGAATAGTCATCAGAGTATCTTGCTAGACCAAGTATAGTCGTAGCAACATCAACATATTGCAGACATGTTTCGATATGTTTTCCATCGATGATGTATGTGGCACTACTGAATTATGCCATAATGCCATTATTGACAAAAGCAATTTTAGTAGGAGCTTCAAAATTTGTATCGTCTACAAATCCCCAAAAAATCAACCCTCGACTTCGATAAAAAAAATATCGACTTGTGTCCGGTACTTGTAATTCTATTCTTCCACGCTGATTTGGTTTTACTCCATCGTACGAATAATATTGATAATCGCACAGGGAATCATTTTTACAATCTGGTTCACCCATGTCTAACGCTGTATCAATTTCACGCTTAAACGTTTTATTATAATTACAATTATCTAAATTGTAATTATCTACGAAGACCACTTCCTGCTATCAGACTATGTTATCTTCATTTTCTTTTAACGACGCATTAGACAGATCCATTAATCTTTGAGTTGCGGCCTGGTTTATTATTTTACTTTCATTTACAGGCATAACTTGAGTAGATGGTAATTTCAATTGCTGCTTTCGTCGTAGCAACCGTAAAAATCTGTCCATGACCGCAGAAAAACGTTTTACCGGCGCTAGGAGCTTTGTCGCGAATAACATCGATAGCTTTCATTGATAGTTTTTTTGCAATTTGCATTGCTTTTGGGGCTATCCTAGTAAATAAACCCCAAACAACATCACCAAGTCCATCTCCGTATGTCATTTCGCAAACTGGTAATCGTGAGTTTACTACTCTGATCACTCTTGGTCTACGATACGTATTGTGTACGATCATTTTATTTAATTATTCGCCATGATCTAAATTATATGTCAAAGGATTTAGTAATGTGTAATTTCATCGATAAATTCCCGATAGGTATTGATGTCCATGAAACCATCGGTAAATAATCGTCGATATAATATAATATCAGAGATTTCGTTGATAATTTCATAAGAAGTATTTTCAGCGCGTTTTCCTCCAATGATAATTTCTAGTTTAACCACTTCAGCGATGACGAGGCCAGGGCAAGTGATATAATTATTTCCTAGACCACTTCCTTTAGTAGCACCAGAAGAGTCATCACCAAGATCTTTTTTCGTACCTGGTTAAGAGCGTAATCTCTCCTGTCGTTTGGACTCCTTTTGTTCCTCTCTCTCTCTCTCTCTCTCTCTCTCTCTCTGTCTCTCTCTCTCTCTCTCTCTCTCTCTCTCTCTCTCTCTCTCTCTCTCTCTCTCTCTCTCTCTCTTGACCATTTGTTCCAACTGTTCTTTTAGTTGATCCACTCTACTTTTTGTTTCACCTTTTCTCTTCTTTGATTACTTCTAAACTGTTTAGCTTCCAGCATCATCCCTTGTTGTTCTATTTGTTGCAGAGGTAGAGGACGTTGATACTGGGGATTCTGTTGTTCCATTTGTTGAAAAGGTGGAGGAAGTTGATGATGTGGTTGTTGTTGTTGTTATATTTGCTGTTGAGTGTCTGCTGAATACAATCTTTTTATATCGTTAATTTATTCATTATATACTAGGGCATCACTTCTAGCCTGAATTCTAATGTAGTACAAACGATATATTCATTTAAAATAGTTATCAGTAGTTGTGTTAACATACTCATATTTTAAAATGTCCGACTTTCGAGACAAGCTATCATACGCAATACTAGAAAAATCCTTCCATTCAATGTTTTTTTTAAGATCTTCAATAACACGTTCCTTAAATTTACTAATCAGTTTAACGTTTATTTTTGCTTTAGGTTCAGATGCAAGTTTTTCTTTCACATCAGCTATTTCAGTGTAAATTTTATCAATGTCTTGTTGAGGTTTTTCAGCACCTATTCTAGCTGGAAGATCTTGCATAATCTCTTGCGTTGCCCTAACGGTTTTTTATATCGTCCCAAGAAGAGGTTTCTTTTTTTCTAGATCAGTGATATATCCCCATACAACTTTCCCAGTTTTTGCAGTAATAGGTTTTAAAAAATTGCTGTACCTTCTACTTAATTAACTTAAGACTCCTGGCGTTCTTGAAGTTTTCTTCTAAGCGAATCTCTCAAAGGAATACATTTTTTGATTGCTTCCTGGCGTTCGAATCGAACAACCTAGCAGGCTGAATCGGAAACCGTGTCGACATTATATCTTAACTGCAACATCATAAAAATTGTAATTGTATTTACACATAGTGAAAATGAAAAAAAAAAACCTGTTGAATACACGTGAATAGGAAATCATGTACAATATGCATGTAAGGAAATAAAATGGTGTATTGCATTCCAAATGTTTCATCTTGCGCATCACTGTCGTCGTCATCTAGTAAAGCAAACTTGAATTAATGTTGTGGAGCTATATAGGTGGCATACTCAATGTTAATACATATTTTGGCATATATTATTGTCTCCAGCTGCATATTCTTTTTTGTTGTCCGCTTCCAGGCGACAGAAGCATGTTTCTCATTTTAACACATGTTTGATGCACGCTGATTTTGACATACAACAATTGTTAACATTCATCATAAATTCTAGCGCAGGAAATTGCGTTTGTATAGATGGCTTTCATTAGTTTAACAGCGAACTTCTCATGAAACGCTATTTTATGGAGAATAAGTCTAAAGCAGGTACATCGACACGTGCTGTTAATAATGAGTGACTGATTTAATCCATGAAACGTTAGCGTCAATTGGGTCCATCATGGCAATTGCCATTCATGACGATATTACGTATTCTGTTTTTAAAAAAATGAACAAACAAAGAAGAAGAAAAGAAAAGCACCACATTAAGATGTTATTATGTGCTCAAGGATTTTCTTTAGAATCGTTTAGAATAATTTTATCTTGACCATTTGTATTTTTCTTTATTAGCCACGCAGTCAATTGCACGAGTTCTTGGGTGTGTTCTGAGGATTGATATATGGGTGGGTTTCTGGTATGCTGTCCGAATTGCAGCGCTGATTGTAATAATACTAAAACAAATCAAATGAAATTCTTTGGCGATAATTGAGTCCAAATTAAATGTTACGGCAACTGTAATCTGTATTTTTGTTTTGAGTGATAATGTTTGCAGTGTTTTCTGGAAGCTAATAAATTATATTTTAGGGGCTAGATCAATATAATCGTTGATAAAAGATGTCTTTGTACACAACTAAATTCAAATAGGAACTGCTGTAAGTTAGGCAACCCTTATCAGTACTCCAACCTTTTTGGAAAAGTGAATAACTTTCCCTTTAATGCTATTGACTAACTGTACTACTAGTTTCACGTTATCGTCTCAGCAAACATGGTGCATCCAACCAAATCAATTTCAATTTAGCATACAGATGACCATGTGTGATATAATAAAACATAATCCATTGTTGTTAGTTTAATTTCTTATAACTCTTGAAGGATCCACATGATCACTTTCTGGTATCCTTTCATGTATATATATGAACAGTATGGACCTATAAAATGTTAGTATTTCAACATAATTGTATGTTTGTGTTGTCAAAAACATTTCAGCATTACACACATGAAACCGCTATCCTTGCTTAACACTATACCCTTATCCGGCAATTTACCCTTGTCTAGCACTTTATTCTTGTCTAGCACTTTATCCTTGTCTAGTACTTTATCCTTGTCTAGTACTTTATCCTTGCCTAGTACTTTATCCTTGTCTAGCACTTTGGCCTTTTCTAGCACTTTATCCTTGTTTAGCGCTTTACCCATGTTTAGCACTTTACCCTTGTCTAGTACTTTATCCTTGTCTAGCACTTTTTCATTTTCTAGTAATTTATCCTTGTCTAGCACTTTATCCTTGTCT
Organism: Unio delphinus; assembly: GCA_029339505.1. Lineage (NCBI taxonomy): Eukaryota > Metazoa > Mollusca > Bivalvia > Unionida > Unionidae > Unio > Unio delphinus. The sequence goes on from JAQISU010000338.1 coordinate 720,640, forward strand.
AATACTTTATCCTGGTCTAGCACTTTATCCTTGTCTAGCACTTTACCCCTGTCAGGTAATTTACCTGTGTCTAACACTGTACACTTGCCTAGCACTTTACCATTGTCTAGCAATTTACCCTTGTCTTACACTTTTCCATTGTCTAGCAATTTACCTTTGTCTATCACTTCATCCTTGTCTAGCATTGTACCCATGCCTAGCACTTTTTCCTTAGCTAGCAATCTATCCATGTCTGGAACTTTGCCATTGTCTAGCACTGTACCCTTGTCAACCACTGTACAATTGTCTTGCACTTTACAAGATTTATAAATTATATTACATTTATTTTAAGACTGGTTTTGAAAACGTTTGTGACTCGATGAGGTGCACAAATCCTTCAACGGGCGAGTGCATGCCGAAACTTCATGGTGCTGTCAGAGGAACACCATGCGGACGAGCTAAGGTAAGCCCTCTTAACATCCTCTACTAGACAGAATATGAAATTCAACTGATTTTCTTAAAGAACGAAACGGCGTGTGCAGCATAATTTATTGTAATGCATATATAATAGTAATATGATAGTTAATAGTGATGAGAAATCCAGTATGCTTTAAATGCAAATTTCAATATTGATGAAAAACAAACCAACAAATTTTAACTACTTTTCAAATAAGTCAAATTGGTGTATAGGGATGAAAAAGGTACGTACAAGAACATTTGCTACAAATATATGTAAACACACAGGTAAATACAAACACACACAAGCATATATATATATATATATATATATATATATATATATATATATATATATATATATATATATATATATATATATATATATATATATATATATATATATATATATGTATATATATATATATATATATATATATATATATGTATATATATATATATATATATATATATATATATATATACATATATATATATATATATATATATATATATATATATATGCCATATATATATATATATATATATATATATATATATATATATCTCTTTATATATATCTATTCTTTATTGCCAGTGGTGCATTGATGCAAGGTGTGTTTCAAGGCTTTGATATGTTATAGGCGATTTGTGGATAACTTGTCGGCGGGCAGTGGGCAGACGTCTAAGAGCACACTGAAAATGTTTTAGGTTCGAGTCATGTTCGGCATGATATGCCGCAACCATGTATACTTGTTACTACTGACAATGAAACGAGTGGCCTGTTTCGACTTCATTTTCTATCACATATCAATAAACCAATGTATGGAAAGAAACTCATTTTAACGTTTTTGATTAAAAATTGCCATGTATTCCGTTATGATTAATACGTTGTGGTGACGATGACAATGCTAATGACCGTGAAGAGGAGTAGGCGAGGAAGATGTTGATGATGGTGACAACAAGTATAACTATTATGAAATGAGGTTTTGTTAATTTCATTGCATTCGAGAAGATCCAATGACATTGAACCATTGGTTTTATTTTTCAGACGAATAATCCGAAATCATTTCTTTAAGAAATCACAAAATTTGCAAGCATTTCGAGATTGATCAAACATAGAAAATTTAACCTGCGAAACTGTATTGATGAATTCAATATATTACGTCATATTTACTAATTTACAATAGACATTTGTAACCTGGAAAATTGTATTGATGAATTCCATATATTTTGTTATGTATACTATTATACAATACACAAAGAAATCTATTAAGACCAATTATCTATTTATTAAGACCAATTATCTATATATTACGACCAGGCATCTATATATTAAGACCAATTATCTATATATTAAGACCAAGTATCTATATATATTAAGACCAATTATATATATATTAAGACTATATATTCAGACCAATTATCTATATATTACGACAATTATCTATATATTATGACTATCTATATATTAAGACCAATTATCTATATATTAAGAACAATTATCTATATATGAACACTATCTATATATTAAGACCAATTATCTATATATTAAGACTATATATATATATATTAAAACCAATTATCTATATATTAAGACTATCTATTTATTAAGACCAATTATCTATATATTAAGACTATCTATATATTAAGACCAATTATCTATATAGTAAGACCAATTATCTATATATTAAGACTATCTATATATTAAGACCAATTATCTATATATTAAGATTAAGTATCTATATATTAAGACCAACTATCTATATATTCTTTTTTAAACAAAAAGCATTGCATATGTTTTTCCTTTATTAATTGTTTCACATCTTGCATAATGCAATATTATTTTTATAGAGTACAACGTGACTCATGTTTCCTTTTGACGCAGAAACGAAATAAAAACCATGTTAGATCACATAAAAGCATTTTCCTACTTCCGCATTCATATTAATCATCAGAGCTCAATCATTTCTAACACCTAAAGTTTCCGAGTAATGGCAAAAAACATTTCTGGCGAATTGTCTTTACGTAAACCACATGCAAGCAGGATACTAGTTCAAGTTACCATTATATTTCGTTTCTCAGCAGCTAAGCAGATTATAATGTAAACCTGCCAAGCGAAATATAAGCTCATGTATCAGCAAAACAGAATCGATGCAAACGTTCAAAACACACTAATTGTTTTGAAATTGAAACGTTAACTTCCAGGCTGATGTTACAGCTAATAGTACATAACGTGTTTAAATTTCCTCCAGTAATGCCCATAAATAATGAATATGTATTTGTCTCACTCCTTTAACAAAATGTGATATATTTCAATAACCTGATACATCGAGGATCTCATATGGTGTTGTTTTAATACTGACTTTATGAAATGACTTGAAACATGACCAGTATTTGCTTGACAAGGCTCGTAGAAGCTGGACATTACGCAAAAAAATGACACATTTAATACTAAATAATTATCCATTAAAATGTATTTAAGTATAAATTATTAATTATTCAGATATGAAGAAGAATAAATAGTTCGGTTTATTCTGTTAGGCATTGCACCTTCATTTGTTGTGTGGAAAATAAATCCTAATTAAAGCTAAACCATTATCAACGTTACAATCTAAATTACACTTTTCTTACAATATATACGTTAAAGAACAAGTGTTCCTCCTATTAAACATAAAATTTTATACTTACAAAAGATTTTCAACACATAATCTCATATACACATGACAATAATTTATCTGATGCTTGCAGTAGAGACCTTCAATGATTACGTAGCCATACCTTTCAACACCGAGCATTACTATGCTGAATATTTTTTTAAAAGAAGAATCACCGGATGCAGAATTTACTAATCTATAATGTATGTCACCACTTATGTGCAGTATTTGACTTGGAACAGCAGGATGTAATAAACTTTATATTTGTGTCGGAATTGCACATATTTATCACGTACGTATTTAGTGGATAGATAAACGTCTGCCAATGTGAATACCGGTTTATATCCACAATCTTCTGTGAACAGATGTAAGTGTATTTACTATGTAGGTTAAACTTTACACCACGCTTACATATTTGGTGGATTACATGCCTTAGGGTGGTGGTGGTAAAGTAGCCCTATTCAGACAGATGAGATAATTTGTTAGTCAATTACTTTCGTGAATCAAATCCAAATATGGTGGTCAAAATGTTCATTGACAGCAAAACATTTTAGATAGTAGGCTTTGAAAAGGTATTTCCTTGATCACACACAACCGCTCCGGTGGCCTAGTGGTTAGAGCGTCCGCCTGGAAGCGGGAGGGCGTCGGTTCGATCCCCGGCCGAGTCATATCAAAGACTTACAAAAATAGTACTAACAGCTGCCTCGCTTGACGCTCAGTATTAAGAGGTTAGTGTTAGGATTGATCGGCCTGGTGTCCGGATAATGTGACTGGGTGAGACATCATGATACATGTCTGCGGCATGATGGCTCAGTGCTAGACATCACTATAAACTGCCTCACTGCAGACATCGTAGCGATATGAGTGAAACATTGTTAAAGCTACGTTAAAAATTCTAATCAAACAAACAAACAAAATCCTTGATCACACCTTAACAGTAAAGAGCATAATGTACAATATTGCATCAGTTTATTAGGAACAATCAGAAACACATTAAGTTCACGTTATAAGATCAATATGTGAAACTACACACATTATTAGAACCGTTTATTGCATAAAGAAAATAACGTTGTTGAACCTAGAAAGCGCTTGAGTTCGGAAAGCATTGTTAGATAGTATGAACCATATAGAAGACCTACTTCGCAACAGGATAATATAGTATGTAATATATGGTGATTGTAAATACAGGACATAAAACATGATTTTTAAGGAATAACGTGGATTACTTGAACATGTTCTGTGTAACGTATGCTATGGTATTTGGCATAATTAAATATAACACGATGCAGAAATGTTATATATAAATATATTTTGCATACGTTAAAAATGGCATGGCCCTTGATATCGTCTTATATAGCAACTTTATGTACAAATAGCGATTTTCCCATGGCATATAAATACCATAAAGATCATGTCTTTATAGCTATTTTACTCTCGAATCACGAGTATTAATATTCTGTAATACTACTGATCAAAATGACCAAAAAACAACAACAAAAATGATTTTCATGTAAAGTATTGTTATGGAAGCTTTCATTTATATGCAAAACAAGCAACCATACTCAATCCAGAAAATGCAAGCAGCACCCTGTGTCATCTGCTATCATCTTAACAATAATAATATGTCAAACTTGCTTCTAGTTCCTCCCTCTAGCAAAAATCAAAACCTGCAACTCTATGGAGAAAAGAATACAATGACATCAAACAAGACGATGTAGCAGCCTGTAATCTACTAAACTTTGAGTTAATTGGAGAGTTTGACATGGACATGGCTCAGACATTTTGAAAGTGAAAATGATCATTCTGTATCCAAATGTGAGCAAAGTTGGAAAATACACTTTATGATGCAATGCTAGTTACAGGATTCTGGCAGCCAGATAATAAATTCAAAAACACATATTTAATGTTTCAACGTCGCATAAGATCTTTTCAGTTCAAGTTTGTATATCTGGAAATCAGAAAAAACATCCATTAGTACTTATTTTTTGCACCACTACCCGATTATTGCACTTCTGTTAAGTGTAGTGTATTTTACGGATACTAAGATCTAGAAACAACGACATGACAGCTAAAAACACCCCCCATCAGACGGTACCCTATGGGTTCTGAAAGTCGGTCATAAGATTGAGCTCTCTTCTTCACGACTTTACAAGTTCCAGCTGGTGTGACATACATTTCACTAATATCCTCCTACGACAAGCACATCACTCGGGATCTTCCACCTTTTGTCAAAGCTATGTAATTGCCTAGCAACAAATGAACACCGATTTTGAAAGAACGTCGCAACCCCTTTGATGGCTTGTCTAGAAGCTACGTCTGCCGAACAATTAATACAAAAACCGACAAAAGGACAGTGTGCATAATTTAAAATCTGCAAATCGTGTACTTAAGACCCTGCGTACTTTTTCAATAGTTTTGAGGGCATAGTGTCCATGCTGGACTTCTTTACACATTTTATTTATCATAGCACTATTTTTTAATAGGAGAAGCTGCATTATTTGAATCCTGTACTATTCTTTCTACTTTCTTAATAGCTGCTGTATCATTTCATTATGTTATGCTTCGCCAAATTTATATTGAAAGATACGTTTTTGCGCATCCTACGATTAGACCATATGCATAAAATATAAATGAAAATTAAGTTTAGGTTCTGTTCGTAGTTGCAGTTTTACAAAATAAAGATACTAGATTCATCTTTAATTAGTAAAAAACATTTCATAGGCTATACATTTCATAGTATGTGAATTTTAACTCTTTTCTATTGAAATATACAAAAGCAATGGTTCACAAGAATGACATTTTTATTAATGATAACAAATCGAAATTCTTGTCAGGTTGGAAAGATATTTCTGTTTGATCAGTCATGTTGAAAGACGAAACGCATATCACAATAAATCTGATTCTTACATACAAATCGGATTTCTTAGTCATTATCACTTCATTTCTCATAAAGAAAACGCAGACAGATAACATATAAATTATGCTTGCTCTCACTACATGTATGGCTTGTGTTTACGTTCAGTTATCGTCTTGTTATTGTCTTGTTATTGTCTTGTTGTTGTCTAATTATGTGACATTACTCTTCACAAAGAGGATATTATGCTTTTTCTATTAACTTAGACAGTTATGTAATAAGCTATTTAAAATAAAATAGGTATACGTAAGCAAATAATGTTCCACTTGAGATAAATAATGCGCCACCTGAGATGTCTAAACATCAAACTAAAGTTTATAGCAGCAGGGGTGACGAATCCTACAACTTATTTTGACTTTTTTGATTGAAGCGTCAAAACGGAAAATAGATCCTTCCTGCAAATCTCATGTTTTAACCAAAACAAAAGAAAGTCTCCATTTGGCAAACGGAGACTTTGCGATTTTTCAATCATCGGGGTCGCAACGATGTTGTCATCGCCACCCCCCCCACCCCACCCCCAACCCCGCTGCTATGGGTTAACAATCATTTACGATTTTTCACATGGTGGTTTTCACGATTTGATCAAGTCCAATACGATATCGTGTTCGAGGATCATGCAGATTTATTGTTATAAATCCGTGTGGGACTGACTGAGCATGACTAAAGAAATTTCGAAATTGATTGTAGTCTATATCGGAGCACCATGTCTGCCAAATATTTCGTAGCGTATGTGTATCAACGCCGTTAAAAACAGCAACAATATTACAGTTATCTGTGATCACTTTTGGAATCTGAGTGTAGCGTTGAGGGACATATGTCACTTCGGTGTTTTTAAGCCTGCCTCGGAAAAAATATTCTAGCTGGTGTTTTTTGATTGTCTAACATTACATCATCGTATACGACTAAATTGTTAATGCTCCGATCAAGGTCATCCACGGATGGTGCCTCGTCAATATCAGCTATAAAATCAATGAAGTTTTCACCTTTAATTTCTGATGCATTCTTGTTAAAATCCTTTAACACTTCATAGCATCGTTGATCATCTACGCTAATAGCAACAAAATATAACTTATCCCACTTCATCCATCTCATTATCAAATTGAGCAACAATTGCGTCTTGCCGGATACAGATGGCCCGATTATAATTGCGCGGATAGAGTTTGGTAGCGCTGCATGACACTGAACTGGTTCTCTTGTTTTAGTCGCTGAAAAATCAATTATATTCAAATCTCTATACGTAAATTATGGATCTATATTGTGTGAAGTGTAAAACGCGTACTAGTACAAATGATGTGATGACGATTACAACTGAGAAAAAAAACAGATCTGCACTTCCTGGTACATGTGCAATATGTGGTATAAACAGTTTAGATTTATTTCTACAAAATCAAAGAATTTACAATCCGGAGATGTTTTTAAAAAAAACGAGGAGGTGATATTGCAGCCAAATTGGCAAAGCTTCCTGGAACCACATGGGCAAAGTACCCCGGAGAAAAGCACCTTCCAGGATATAGCTACTGTGGCCCCGGAATACGATTAGATATCAGACTTGATGATCAAAATCATCCTCGACGTGGTGAGTATCCGATAAACGCTATTGATAAGGTGTGCCATGTTCATGATGTTGCATATAAAAGCAGCAATCTGCAGCATAGACATCTCGCAGATGAAAAATTAATTCATGCGTTAAATGCTATTCCTGATAAATCCTTCAAAGACAAGTTGGCTTCATGGTTGTTAAAATCAGCTATGAAAGGCAAATTGATGTTAGTTGCTGGTAATTAATAATATGGAATCTATTTATTATTCTCCGAGGGGACACTGGAGGGGTAGCGCTGCAATCAGTAAACTCTCCAGCGCCGCAAAAGTGAAAAAGGCTACTGCTACTATATGGTTATCCAAACAGGCGATATGGCAAATCTATTTACCGCGTCCTAGTCAAGTTAACGTCTCGCATTTTGATGTTACCGGACCCAATGAAGTTCATCAGGCTGATCTATTGTTTTTACCACATGAAAACGGTAACAAATACGCGCTAATCGTAGTTGATGTTGCGAGTCGATACAAACAAACAGAACCGCTAAAAACAAAATCATCACCTGAAGTTGCTTCTGCATTTGAAAGGATTTATCGACGAGGCCCTCTACGCTGGCCAAATCTATTACAAGTTGATTCTGGCAAGGAATTTCAAGGTGCTGTTTTATCAGCGATGAAACATCACAATGTCACCATTAGACAGGGGCATACTGCACTGCATTGCAGTCAGTCAATTGTAGAACGATTTAATCTGACTCTTGCTGAGCGGTTATTTGGATATCAATACGCAAAAAATTCATCCAAGAAAAGCGATCCCGTGAATGGGTCAAAAGGCTACCAGGGGTAGTTCCAGCGCTAAATAACGAGATTACCAGAGCAATCAATATGAAACCTAACAACGCAATACAAAAGTATATACCACAACCACAGCGGGATAGCGTTTCGCAGCCAATTCTCAGCAATGTCACAGTGAGATATTTATATGAACCAGGAGAACTCGAAGGTGGTACAGCAATGGCTACTGATCCTATTTAGAGTGTCACTACGCATGAAATATCTACTATAACACGATTAACTGGTAGACATCCAATCTATAAATTAGATTCAACTGCCCTACAGCGGCGTTTTACACGCGAACAACTACAAGTGATACCTGACGATACTCAATTGCCACCGCATGGTCTTAACTAGCACCGTTGCGTCTATTACATTCAAGGCAAGTCAACATCACATTGTTGTTTACATGACCGAGACTGTTATTTTTTCTGTCTACGGTAAATTGTCGATGATCTTTATCCGAATACTGCCAACGCATTACACAATTGCAGCTTGCGCAGTGATTTTTTTGTTGTTGCTTTAGTGTAATTATTAATTCAGCAACAATATCAAATTGTCGATGTTTTTTTTTTTTTGTCTTGTTCTTTATATCCGGAGAGGTATTTATCAATGATTTTAACATCAACCATGCTAGCATCATCCATTGTGGTGTCATTATCGAAAACATTTCTTCGAAGCTGATTTATTCGCCGTACTCTAGACACTGCAAGATAGACTAAATTTGACCACTCAGTGCGATTATCAACTATCCAAACAATTGTATCCGTGATGGTCAATCCCTGCGAAGGATGTATTGTTGTTACATAACCCAGTGTCCGTGGCGATTTATCAGCACGCAATGCGTCTTCGACAACACTGATATCAACCAGCACAATATCATTTAACACTAGTGTTTGTCTTTCGGGTCCTGACTCTGTCGTTGACGAAGTCACACGTCCTGGAATTTCAACTTCAATATTTTGCTTTCGAGTATCCGAGGGTCTATAACACAACGGAACTGGAAGTGTTGGAAATTTTTCTTTGTGTAATTCAAACAACTTTCGCTGAAGTGTGTCTCTGACTATCTTTCTACTTGCCACTATAAAATCGTTTGGTCTATATGCTACCCAAAATTCCTCCAAGGGAGTTTCTGAAATCACTTCACGAATTATTTCACATTGTATTTTATCCGGTTGTAATCTAATTAATTTTTTGAGTTCACTTAATTGTTCATCAAGTGCTCTATTGTCAGTATCGATTTCTTCATAATAGTCAACAAACCCTTTTAAAATATCATGTGGACCCGCGCCGACAAATGGTGGTGGTCGGCCATTATCTCAGCACATTATCACCGCTATATTTTTTTGCAGCAACCAATCAAGAAACATTTTTAATACATGTAACGAAACCGTACATATCTCATCCCAAATAATAACCGCAGGGATGAATTTTTCACCCATTCGTTCAGGGGTCAATTCAACGCTCTTGTATCGAAAAAAGCTGTGATAAGTGCAAGCATTAACGTTTCGTAGTTTTATCTCTCGCGCTAATAAATGGGTTGGTGTCAGCACAATCATATTTGCTCGCCCACGATATAATTCAATCACCCGAGTCGTCTTTCCTGACCCCCCACAGCCATTTAAATAAACTGTTTTATATCTACAAATAAGATCTGATATCGGTGGTGCATTAGAAAGTTCTGATAGATTATCACCACGTACGTAATTCTTTTTAATTTCAACATCTGCTAATTCAGAATAATCACGAAACATTTCTTTTTTAATTCTCCATGATCCCCAACTTTCATCCGGATTAGTGAATTCAGCAACTGCTCCACTGTACTTACTGTGAATGTAAAATGAATCAACGGCAACTCTAACCGCAGACTCAGGAAATCTATTTATCATTGAAAATAAATTGATACAAGCATAACCCAGCATCGACGACCCCAAATGTATATACGGGGATCTGTACCCGTCGCTGTAAATAACGACTGTACCCAATTTTGTTCCATCAGACAAAAAAGCATCTTTACGATCCACATATATATATTTTTGGATACTGCATCCGCGATTACAAAATCATATTCTGTATTTTCCATAATCAGCCGTGAAGAATATCTTCTATAGTCGCATTTTTTTCCTCCCTGAGTGAATTTTCCGATTATTCTTCTGCCGAGATCTTTTGCTTTAATGTTTCGTTGATTAAATACCCGTTCGGACCACTCAATGATATATTATTCGTCGACATCAATATGTTTTATGGATTCGTCAATTATACAATCAAGACGTTCCTGTGTTGGTAACCAGACATTGGTTTGTTTCCGATATGATATTATTGCATCACTCACCGTCAGCGAAATTAACATTTTTGTATCAATCATGAATCGTAATAGCGCTATTGGCAGCCACTTCTTTTAAGACATGTGTCTACCAATCCAAACATAACAACAGCGATGAAGTCCTACTGCGAATTCAAATGATACTACACGAGCGAATCCAGTTAAATCAAAATCAGGCATCGGCCCATTAATTGCAACACGAGTCATTTCATGTACAGGGTGTCCAAATCGTTTAAAATACTCAGTACAATCTCCATAACTAAGAAAACTCGCTGGACAACAAGCAACCATATCAACTGAAATGATATTATCACGGTCGTATTTTTTATTGTATAAACTGCGATGATTAAATTCTAAACAACTAGCCTCAATGTCTGGCAAGAGTTCTACTCATGTTGGTTTCCATGCGTTTTTGATTCTCGCAAAATGAGCAGCAACCGACGGGATTGTAAAACAGTCTGTCAATAATTGCTCATCACTGGTGGCTTCGCCACACGCCGTTAAAAATCCACTAGCTGTTTTTTTCATTTTGTTGTGAAATTCTTCAGTGCGGTATAATTCACCGTTTGGTCTTACAAACTGATCAAACGTATCCGTGTCGTTTTCAGTGCTGCGAAGTAACCCCACCGACACGGTGTCGTTTTTACTTAAATACGCAATAGTATCGAATAGTTTCTCTTCAATGAGAAAACCATCTTCTCCCAAGAATTCCGTGGGTATATACTTTATTGTTCTGTTTCGTGGAAATATTGTAACCGCGGACGTCCATGCGTGTTCGTTATGATCAATAATTTTAATTGGGGCTCCATTTTTGTTATATTTTTATTCATATAAAACTGCCCCGGTTATCGTCATAAAGGTTATTGGAAATCTCAGCGACGCTTCTAATTTTGCTATATCGCTAATAGTTGCTCCGCGCCCTTTGACTGTTAAACTCCATTGAGCTATTTTGCTACGCCGTAGATCGGTAAGTTTATTCCCTCGGGATGCATTTGTAAAATGTTCTGTTACTCGTGCCGCTACACAATTCAGCGACGAAGTCACTGGCGACGACTGTTTCATTGGTTTTAGTTTTCCTATATCGGGTTTTTCATTTAACGGATATATCCCATACACAACTGTTGTTTCAGGATATGCTCGTTCATAGTATGGTTTGTCAATTCCAGTTAACAGACCCGGCTTAGAATCACGGCTAACAACGACTGTTTTCTTATCTTTGATAATCGGTTCAAATTTGTCTCGTATAATCCAACCTCCTGATTCTACGTGGATAATGAATTTTACCCTAAAAAAATACTTTTTATTGCCAAGTTGTGATAACATCATGGCTGCGCTGCTGTCGTTCATGGTGGCATCAACAACGCCTGGAGACTGGACAAACACGCGCAGGTATACAACAGCTATCCAGTGATATAAAAACCCAACGAGAATATGAACGATTAGCTGATATTGATGATGAAAATCTACAATTTTCCACACCTGAACCACAACCTGTTGGTGTCACCCCAAGAGGTGTTTCCTTTATAGACAAACTCACCGAAGAAGCTATAACACAAATCAAACGATTTCAATTAATAAAATCCGAACATTATAAGACTTTTTAAAACACGAGTATAAAAACAGTAGAATAAACCGAGATTTATTGGTTGATTGGTTGTATAAAACGAATAAGTGGATTTGCCGTTTAAACAAAAAGAGAATCTGGATATAAAGAATTTAGAAAGGGAATTGATGAGTATGATAAAACTGGCACAACTAAAAAAGTTACTGCTAGCGGATATTCGATTGGAAATCCTTTGGATTTCAACGCAACCGTGGCATGCCCTGGTACTATTCTCACGGATATATCACGGCTGGAAGTACTTATCGGAGGAAAACGAGCCGGAAACAACTCCGTCGAGATAATTAATGAAGCAGCTGATATCTTTAGACGATTATTTGCCGGCGGTATCATGGACATTGATGTATATCTATAACTCATTCCTGAATTAGCTGAAAATCACAGAGACGACCATGGTTATTACAGCGATTGAAATCCCTGGAAACACTAGCGTTTCATAATTGAAAACGCTAGTGTTTTTATAACAAGATGATCATACACTACAACCATGATAAACGAGTAATCGTCTACGTGGTAAACTCAAGATTTCCTGTTTACAGAGCATATTACGGAGATGGTTTCGGCAATATCATTGCGGGGTTATTTACAAGAATAGACCCTAAAGTGGCGCCCCTTGCTAAACAAGTATTAATAAAAGCCATTGATATTATTCGTGATAAGGGAATTAGCGCTGTTGGAAATCTTGCCGGAAAGGCATTTTCTGCCGCGAAAGATAAAATAACATCATTGGTGAGAAATCAACGAAAAAGGCAACCCTTATTGCCGTTGCCATCAACGACAGTGATGCCTACGAAAATCAGCAAAGCAATAAATAGCGCAGTGGAAGAAAAACTAGCGTGGTTGATGACTACGTCATCCGCGGCTACGCCGTTGGCGGCTACACCATTGGATACACAGAGTAATAATATTGCAAGTGTGATAGCGAGAAGTGGTTTCAAACAACAAAGAAAACGATAATTATTGCAAGCAATGGAAACGCTGAGTTTCGCAATTGAAAACACTAAATAATAATAACAATGTTCAAACGAATAGCTGATCCTGCGCTTGATTTAGATGCCCCAGTGCTCAAAGACGATTCCGTCCGCGATTATCAATACTATTCCTATCATGCAATACAATCCGATCTAAGATCACGAATTGAACTTAAAGTTCAAGATACCAGTAAATACTTTTTGCTATGTGAAGCATTTATTGAAATCGAGGGAAAACTCGTAACAAATGTTGCAGCTGATACCCCATATGCAGGTGACGCAAATGTCCGAGTTGGTTTTGTTAATAATGGCATAATGGCGTTATTTGAAAGCGCACGATATCTCATTGATGGAAAAGAAATTGAATCAATAGACCGTGAAGTTGATGTTGCTACAACAATAATCGGACTAGCAAAATATTTTGATGATTATACAAACTTGGCTGGTCCGTCTATGATGTTTGCAAAGTATACCTCTGATAACGCTGACCACCTTCAATACATTAAAATGTTAACAGCTAGAGCTAATGCAGAAGCCGATCAACAAGAAGCAGCTAATACAGAACGTCGAGCTAGACCCGGAGCTGCGATTGATATTCTCGGAGGCGTTAATGATAATTTCAATTTAGGTTTTTTAACACAAAAAGGAGTATTGCAAGGACAACAACGATATTTTCCATGTGAGATACCGCTGCATCATATATTTGGATTCGCCAGAAACGTCAAAAAAGTTATTTATGGAGCTAAACACACAATTGCGTTAGTGCGAAAAGGCAATGACAACGATGCAATTTGGCGTGCTAATGGTGTCAATGATGGTAAAGTTGTTTTAACTAAATTAGCATTGTGGATGCCAGTAATGACCCATTCAATTACCGCAGAAGAGCGGCTACTCTCATTTATGGACACAGGCGGCAAATCATTGCTAAGTTGACTAACAACAACGACTGATACCAAAGAAGATAATGTCTCTTGTACATTTACATGGCATTTGGCATCAAAACAAGGCCTTTCAGCCCCACGTCATATATTTGTAGCGCTGCAGAATAGGGATCGATCAGGTCGTCAATTATCCAGCCATATGATATTTGATAAATTATGGGTTAAGGAGGTTTCACTGAGAATAAACGGACAACAAGAACCATCTGATGATATACAGATTGATTATGACAAAAACCAAATAGCACGTGTGTATCATCGGATGCTGTCATATATGGGTCGTGATCAAAATGTTGATACTGGTTTACAAATATCGCAACTTGATTTTAAAAACCTATATCCGATTTATTACTTTTCGCTGGAACATCTTGTTTTAACAAGACAATCCGTTGTTGACATACATTTTCGAGCTCGTATAATCCCCCCGCCCCCTTGAGGGCACTCCTGTCCCTAATTATAGAGCAGTTGCTGTAATTCTCAGTGATAAATCAATGTTGATAGAAGGGGTTGGCGGACGAATGAGACTTATTGATGCACCAGTGGAAAATCTTTGAGTGAAACTCGAAGAGTTTCCAATTAGATCAATTGAAAGCATAAATGTGAACAATAGTAATGCCGTATAATGTTGTCGGTGTCACGCTGACTGATGGTCAGGTCAATAAATTGCAATCAAAGTCCGCTAAGCAATGTGGAACCACAATAATGTTGAAGCCGTCAGCGATGACTGGTGGCACGCATAAAATCTCATTGACGGATCGTCAAATAAAAGATTTCAATGATGCGTTAAATAAACAGCGAGGGGTTCAATTTGTTTTTTCGAAGGCTGCAATCACCAACATGGAATAGACCGGCGGAAATTTCCGTTGTTAGCTGCGATTCCAGCGCTGATTGCAGCGGCTGACCCAGCGGTGGCGAAGGCAGTGTCGTTAGGAGCTGTTGGTACCGCTGCAGGGATGGCACTGAAGAAAGCAACCAGTGGATCGGGGTATAAAAATGGGAAAGGGCCTAAGACTACCAGGGACTCCGCATTCGTGGTACAAAGGGAGCGGATTAAGGATACCAGGAACAATTTATTAATGGGAAACCCGAAGAGTTTTAATCAAAGATTTTCAACAGAGCCAATTGTTCCAATGTCCGACTTTGATTTAATCGATGCTGCTAGCGAGCTGGCGATAAAAAACTTCAGAGGGGTCTTTATGATAGATCAGTTGCCGAAACAACCTAAACGCGTTGAAACCGGAATAATCAATCTTGATAACAGCAGCGGATCGGGAACTCACTGGGTTGCATACGCGACTGATCCGCGTGGGAGTGTCTATTTTGATTCATATGGGCTAGCTCCGCCAAGCGAGTTTATGCGGTATATAAATTCAAAGAATCATTCAATTCCGAGTTTTTATTCCACATTGCCAACACAACAATTAAATGATATGCGGCCGTGAAGTATTAAAGGTCCTCGCAGAGATATCTAGATTTCCGAGGAAACCACCTCATCTGGTTGTAAATGAATACACGAGTGCGAGATTACAAGGTAATTTAAGAGAATCAATAAATTAAAAACACAAGTTGCGCTAACAATAATGATTGATATTTGGGGACGATCTCTGTCAATGTCGAAACCCACCGCGGAAACATCTGCTGGTTCTATCGAGGATGTAAAAAAAAATAATTGAAGATGAAATCGCTGAGACGTTAAATTTAGCAAGTGTTGACCCGAACAAATAGTTGTATTTCAAGATCGCCAGGGTAAATTGAAAACCAGTAATATATCCGCGAATGACATTTTGATACGACAACGCGACGCCGCTGAAAACTCTATTGCGCTGTATTCCAGCGCCGGACGACTTAAACCAGGCGCACTTGTGTCTACGATCACCAACGCAGTTGCCGCCCACGGCCGTGATATGGATAATTATATATGGGGTTATAATACTTTTCGTAAAAATTTCGTACATAAATTGTTTGGAAATCCGCCTGTGGTTGGCATGACTCTCGCTGAAATTAAAAACATTCTTTTTTCATTCTTTTTAAGAAGGAGGCGGGGAGGATGATGGTTCCTGCCGAAATCAAGGCAAATTAGCTCGATATTTACACGGATATTTCTAAACTAATAGAAAATTTTGAAAAAGTACAAAAACCCACCAACGAAATTGTTGGTAAGTTTTTTGGAACCTCACTTGTGGCAGTCATGATTCTCGCTGAAATTAACGAGTTTATTGGCAAGCACACTCACAATGCCTACATCGCTAAAAATTTCTTTGGCGTCCCCGCTACATCTACAATGACTCTCAAAGATATTAATATGCTTATGGTGAGACAAACAACACTTAATACCAACGTGGATAAATTTTTTGGGGGAACACGTCTGACAGGCCCGACCCTCGCTGAAATTAAAAAAGCTATTGACGAACAAAGGCTCACCAGCGAAATTGTTAATAAGTTCTTTGAGGACAGTGAACCCCAAGATATCACGACGAAAATTTCTGACATCGATAAATATATTAGAGACCGAGATCAGCTCGGAATCAGAGCCCTTCTAATTCCATTCTTTTTTAACACGGGGGAGGGGAGGATGATGACGGCTAGCGAAATCAAGGCAAATTATTTCAATATTTACAGGTATATTTTTGGACTAAAAGAAGATTTTAAAAAGGTACAAAAACCCATCAGCGACGTCGTTGGTAAGTTTTTTGGAACCCCACTTGTGGCAGGCATGACTCTCGCTGAAATTAACGAGTTTATTGGCAAACACACTCACAATACCCACGTCGCTAATAATTTCTTTGGCTTCCCGGTTACATCTACAACGACTCTCAAAGATATTAATATTTTTATGGTGAGACAAACAACACTTAATACCATTGTGGATAATTTTTTGGGGAGAACACCTGCGTCTGGAACCACATTTCTGACAGGCCCGATCCTCGCTGAAATTAAAAAAACTATTGACAAACAAAAGCTCACCAAAGAAATTATTAATAAGGTAAAAATTCCACGCCACGTAAAAACCGTTGGTAACATCGTATACACAGTTGCCAGTGGGACCTTTGATTGGATCCAAGGAATTAAAAATAGTTTATATTTTGGCAGCAAATATGATAATATACCGGGTTGTTATCGATTTACAATAATACATCGCCATAAATTTGATTTGGAAGTCGGCCCGGCAAAATATATAACAGGTGTTAACACTGTAACATATCTAAACAATAACATACCATTAGACAAAAGCCAAATAAGATACTCTATTAGGATTGATATAACTACATTCGACAAGTCAGTGGTTAGGGATTCGCTACCCTGGACGCTAGAATTTGTATCCGGTATTCTCCCCACCGACCATAACGAGTACATAATCATCGAATAATTGAAAACACTAGCGGGTTTAAAATAATGACATCGATGAAATCAATTGAACCGATAATATCTCCAGAAATATCACAATCGCATCGATATCGATATGATACCGTGAAAGAATTTTCCGCGAACTTGAAATCACTTTCTGAGCGTTATCGTGAAAAATAAAAAAGTATCACCGCAACGTAACAATCATCGACATCACCGTGTACTCGGTGTCCGATGTGATGGCCAGCGCCGGGGTTATTTTGTCGACGGTGACCATGATGGCTCCGATTGCAGTTCCAATCGCTATCTCCGCGGCAACAACAATCGCGGCAGTCGCCACCGCGATAACTAAAAGTTATCATCGTGTTCTCAGAAACAAACTCAGCGATTATACAGCTCGGTACCGGGTGGCATCAGACGCGTACTCGAATTTATCCGAGTTGATCTCGCTGTCGATAAATAATTCGTTCATATCCGATGTTGAATTTTCCGCGATGGCCCAGTTGTATAACTCCGCAATGTTGAAATTAGAAATCGAAAACAACGTTAACAATAATGTCACTCGAACTGATTCAACGAATCGTTGAGAATACCACTCAGATACGAACAAGCATGATATCAAAAACGTCAACAAACTTACAATTTAGTGTGAACTTCCCTTCTTCGATTCCAGTGCGCGAGATCGCGCTGGCAAAATTACGAGTATACCATAGCTGGCCCAATATCAGATCGGTTGCATTTGGCGATCAGCAACCGAATAACGCACTGGTGTTCTCGTATAAGAATAAACCCGATGGCACCCCAGACTGGAACGTTGTTTCGTTACCAACTGGGTTGTACCAAATTGAGCAAATCAATGCTGAAATTCAGCGTAGAATAAATTCAATCGCGGGAAAAGAATCAAGCATAGATATTAAAGTTCATGAACCGACGCTCTCGTCGTCGGTCGAAATTAACTCCCCTGAGTATGCCGTGGATATCTATAACAGCTCGTTAAGAACAGTGTTAGGATGGCCTGAAAAAACACCAAGAACCGCCGACTTAACCACAGACGTACAATCATATCATGAAATCAATCCCATGTATCGAGATGATTTATCTGATATAAGAAAAGTAAAACTCACCGATGGATTCAAATTTACCAACAAAAACACGTTGCAATGGAATTTTTTTATTAAAAGAACAGATGAGTCAACTGTTACTATTTCATTTACGCTAACTGACATCACTGGTTATTTTAATGAAATTAATCAATTACATGAAACACAACTAGAACAACTACGGCAAACAAAATCGCGAAAACACGTTGAAATACTAAATCAGCTTGTATCTGACATGGAATATATCAACGAACGAATTATTCAAACAATAATTAATGACAACAGCGACAATAAACAACGATTCCTAACCGGTTACAATATCACAGAAGCCGATCTACATAATTTCAAGTTTCCCGGATCTAACGTTGAGAAACTAAAATAATCTGTTAGAAATGTTATCAAGGTATTAAGTACAACATTCAATTATCCTCAAATATAATAATGACCCAGATGACGGCGGTACGCATATTGCCCCGCACAATGTAAATATTTCAGCGGTGATTGCGCTCAATTTAACATGTGACGTAATCGAAGGAAGCTATCAAATTAATCTAGAGCAATCAAATCAAGCTCAGCAGGGATATATTTTATACTCTTTTGCACCAACAGTTCCACCCGGATTTCTAATAATTGAGGACCCAACTAATCCAGTCTATATGCGATGTCATAATAATTTGCTAAAGATTATTAATTTTAAACTCACTGACCAGTCCAATGATCTAATTGATCTACAAGATGAGGTGTTAGCGATTAGTTTGTTTGTAAAGTCGTAAAGGATTTTCGTCCTCGAACACGATATCGTATCGGACTTGATCAAATCGTAAAAACCCCCTCGTGAAAAATCATACATGATTGTTAACCCAAAGCAGCAGGGGGGCGATGACAACATCGTTGAGATCCCGATGATTGAAAAATCACAAAGTCTCCGTTTGCCAAATGGAGACTTTCTAGTTTTTTTGGTTAAAACATGAGATTTCGCAGGAAGGCTCTATTTTCCGTTTTGACGCTTCAATCAAAAAAGTCAAAGAAAGTTGTAGGATTTCTCCCCCCTGCTGCTTTTATTCATTCCTCTAATACCACTGCTTCCTTCGGTGTAATTAATGAACCCGTATCTACGTGATATTACGTTTGCAATTGCATGTGTTACTATAAATTTATTAAATGATTTGAAAAGCATTTCATATCTTTGAAATATTTGGAAGCGTTAAGTTAGTACTGCAAACAATGCTTCCTAGCTTGATAAATTGTTTATGGAAAATCATCACATTTTCACATCAACCCAATGACGAACCATGTCTTAGTGCCCAGACATAAAACAAAACGTCACTATTCACCCTAAATAGGCAGGATTCATTATCGGAAAAGTAAGGTCTGCTGTAAAATATTAGATACATGTATGTAAGCACTTGCTAAGTGTGTGATTGGGCACCACAATCGGAGCAAATACTAACATAATGTAGTCGGTGTGACATTTTTATGCACTTGATGCAGATAAACAGCAACATACAATCGGTAATAACCATTGTAGTTGTGAAGAACAGTACTGAGCTCCACATATGCTAACACAAGTGTTGTTATACGGACATCCTGTTAATGACCACGACATGGATATTAGTTCGGTTCGGTTCCCGCTATTATCCATATATGTTCAAGTTGCTTGGTATGACTGCTTTACATATTAATTAGTTTTAGGTGGTAAGGTGTCTTTACGTTTCATTTGCATCATCGGAAATTGTAAATGAAGATCAATTTGATAGAGTTAGCAAGCAATACCTAGAACATCCTAACATTCGTACATGACAGTACAAACTATGATAGTTAAAACTGTTGAATATGATGTAAATACAAGGAAGAAAACTACGACGACGAAATACAATTTTGTACTATGGCAAAATAAATAATGTTCGCTTGTTTTTTAAGTTAGTGTTTGTATAGTCCTGTGCGTGCCAGAGGCTTCGCAAGGAGTTGTATGTTAGGAATTTGAGTAAAATACATTATTGTTTTCAGATGTACTGCCGTATAGAAATATAATGGCATATGTTTATGATTCATACATAATAAATGTACGCAGGGTGAAAAGAACAGAGATATGGTCCTCTAACTGGTTCACAAGTGAAATGCATGTCGCCCTTATATTTAGTAGATATGATCCGCCGTTGAAATTATATAAGCATTTGTCTTAAATAACTGTATTGTCGCCTTATTTGCAACGATAACCCTTACTATTTTGACACAAAATCTGTAAATTCACCTCTCGCAGAATGATACATGAACCAAAATATATCGAAATTATCAAATACGAAAAATAACACAATCTGTTCTTGTAAAACGCTCCTTAAGAAAAATTTAAAAAATTAGTCAATTATTATATCATTGTCTGATTGGTTGTAGTCATTACGTTTACAAATGTACAAATACAAATTTAACAAATACTTGATAGAATCAGGCTAGTTTTAAACTGTCTGCACTGTTTTAAAAAGAATTAAGCACAACACTCAAGCACCCAATTATGTTCTGGTTCCACATAAATGATAATGTTATACAATATAGTTAGGACCTAGCAAGGACTAGATTGGCCTCTTTTTCTTACGTTTAATAAGTAATGGTCCCAACTGTCATAATACCAGATGCAAATCAATATGTTGCGTTTATAATTTTAATTATCTTCAACTGTAATGTTAGCATGTTCATGTTATAACGCTGCCTCCATCCCTAATAAATGTACGTTGGTATATCAGTATATCCATTTCACGCTCGAAATGGTTTTTGTTTTTTTTTGTTATGGTTCTAACGCTATGCATTACATGGCGGCCAATATTAATGGTGGAGGATGAACCCGGAAAACCCCCGGAAAGAACCACCGACCCACGAGAAGCTACTGGCAGTGATCCGTAACGTACTGCGCTTTAGACCACTCGGCCACTCGGGACCCCTTCGAACTGATTTAGGATGATAAAACAAAACGTTGTAACGTACATTCTCGAACAATGCTTTTTCAAGGTTATCCGAAAATTATAGTACACAATCAGATTTGTTTCATATGCAAAACTCCATTAGAAAAAGGTGCAGTAGCTTCATACACAGAACTTCTTGATAGGCTATATCCCCTTGATAAAAGTATACACAGTTAATCTTATTCTGAATTTAGTGGAATGTGATGCATGTGTTGTGAAAATAACCTGTTATACAGGTACATAATATTTTCATAACTGAGGATTTTCATAATTTGCAAAGTTTTTAAATGATTTAAATTCGGATAAGTAAAGAAGGTTTAACAGATGCAAGAATTCTTTGTTTTTCTCATAATTGTTTAATTGAACACTTAATAAAGAAATCTGGATTGAGCTATACTCAATATAAAAAAGATATTGAACATTAAGTCAGAATAGCACTCTGTTTAATTATACTGTGAACTACGTTTTGTCTTCAAATTGTCAAAACATTTACCATTGTCGTCTGGAGAGCATTACATTAAGAGGCGTGTTAGAAGCAATTTTATCTTGTCATATTATATCGATAAACAACAAAAGATGAAATATTAATGTACAGAAGCATATCTACATTTTAAGGTAGTAATAGATGATACGGTTATACTGCCAAAATTTTTAAGTAAACGCTTTAAATGGGTTTATGTGCGAATTCAATATTTATAACTGACATTTAACACTGGAACTCTTTGATGAAATCATGAGATTTCACACCGCAATATCAACACTAATTAAAGTACAGGACCAAGATAATGATTCATTTCTTAAAGAAGAGATAAATCAAGACTGTATACACCTGAGATTTTAGACTCTAGATGGATAACACTGTGTGGATGAATTACTCGAGCAGCAGAGGGGGCGAATCGGACAAACCTGTTGGAAATATCTTGCAAAGGGGTTTTATTTTTAGCAAGCTTTATCGCGGTGATATCATCCTCGGTGAGGTGTCTCTTAATCGGCATTGCTACATAAATAACAACAAGTACAAATTCGGATTTAATAGAATTTATAAGATATGGAAAGAGTCAGCCACAATGATGATAATTTATCTCTAAAACAAGAATATGACGAGCTCTGTCAAATCATTGAGGAGATATATTCAGCACTGCCAATCTCTTGTCTGTGGAAAGGTGATAAAAAAATCATAACACATATGTGTGTTACGACAAGGATACACCTATCTATGAATGAATATGTGGTCTGAATAAATATTTATTATTATTATTATTATTATTATTATTATTATTATTATTATTATTATTATTATTATCGTTTTCGTAACAAGGGTTTGTTTAACAAATGTTTGCCTAAAAAGTTTGTCCGATTCGCTCCCTCTGCTGCTGGTCTTATTGATAGTGAATAGCTACCAACAGAAGAAGGCATACCTGCTCCAGGTGATAGAAAGGTACCTGCTCTCATCAATTAAGCCGACAAAGCTATAATATTACTTGCAAGCGGATAGTGAATTGCTGTTATGTAGAACAAAAATACGTGTTTATTGTTAGCTTCCTAATACGTGTGCATGATATCCTGCATAACGATCAATTTTAAATTGCGTGTTTGGTTCAAACTCCATCATACGTTATCAATATTTAGCAGGTAATTTATTGAAATAATATACGACAATATGGCGATGAATCTTAGTCATGTTATATGATTATATGACACAGTTCAGATATTTAATGCATTCCTTGCAAATGGATGACTGTAATGAATAACTCAACACAATGTCCTTTTATTTCGCAGTTGATCTTTGGTAACGTGATGCCAAGATGGATCACATATCTTCAAGAAAGAACCCTCTATATTGTATCGGAACATGCCATGGTTGTATATAAGAATTTCAGTAATTCATATCATTGAATCCCTTCATCGTATTAATCCACGTGCCAATTGAAACCAGTAACAACGATCTAATTCGTCAAACGATTTATCTGTAAATTTGTACGGTCCCAATAGTAATATATTTTCAAACATTAATATTGTACGAAAACAATACTCCTGATGTTTGTCTTGTATTATCTACATCATTAGCACTATAATCCACCTGCAAATTAAGTTACACTGACATATTTTGAATATGTTTTTTTTAGTTAAACCTTTGATTAGCTCTTTTCTTTCACAGGATTGTGTAATCAACAAACGCAACATATACTTATATTATGTGCATGGATAGACAAACAATTAATTTAGGTATGTTCTTTACTTGATGCTGAAACAAATCATTGGGTCATATTGGGTCAAAATGTTGCAAATTAAAAAACTATTTAACTGTGATACACGTAATAGTAGTTAAAGACTTCTTTATTACAGACTCAACATATGGCTTAAGGGACCAGGTCTAGCAATCAATATACTCTCTGACACAAGTTCCTCAGTTTGCAATATCATGGAATGGTCTTATCAATGTCTTGTCCCACCGAAACAAGCTAACTAAAGACGAAAGGTTGATCCACCTTTTAACAATCCGTCGCATCTGTGAGTTTAGAAGACCGATATTTAATCACGTTTGTGCTGGTAGAGTACCAAGTTACCTATGCTCGTTTGCCCAGTGCCAGACCCAAACTCCACGTCAATCAATGGTCTATCCATCTAGTGGAAACAACTGCGTACTTTTCATTTAACTACAGCATCCTGGGCGTCAGATGACTGTCTCATACTTTTTACATCATTCTGGTGCGGACAGTTGTGGATACATGATATATCAAACTTAACATTGAACATTTTATTGCAATATCAGATTCATTGCTTAGGTAATGAAGCAGCCCATAATTAATTCAGGCGTTTCATCTTCCGGAAAGATGGCCACCATCGCTTAACTGCTTGACGATGGTTCTTCCGTTTCATGATATATGTGCTTGTTGTATATCTTCGTCTACATTACTGTGTTTCATTATGCATTGGCTGTTCAGTTCGTATGATTTCTTCACCTCATTGTTTTAGAAACGAGAAAAATAACAATTGTTATCAACTGTTTTGTTCCACTGTTAAGACGTTATTTGTTAGTGAACTAAATCGGCATCACGTGATTGCCAGTCAACCCACTTACGCTATGGTGGACCCTGATTAATTGCATTAGATGACCACAGTTTTCTAATCTTTTGAAGCTCTAAGCGCTTTATACCATCTATAATGATAAGACTACACTACAGAAAAACAAATGACAAAAACAATCAAATTTGAAACCATAAAAAACATGATGAAAACATATAAGATGCAGAACATTATTAGGTCTCTAACGTTGTCCCTGCAGACAAAACAGGTGAGTTTTAAGAGCACTCTTAAAAGGGACCACTGTGTCTTTGCGTCTAACTTCAATGGGCGATTCGTTCCACGTCGACGGGCCCTGGTATGCAAAAGAAAGTTGTCCATATGACTTCGTTTTTACAGTGGGAACAATGAGTATACCATGGTCATAAGAAGAGCGCAAGTATCTAGCTGATGTATACACGTGGGTGAGGCTGAATAGGTATGTTTGATTCAGACAAGTCTAAGATTCGGCTAATGTTGTTATGTGAGAAAGCTTGCCAGTAGCTTCTCGTGGGTCGGTGGTTCTTTCTGGGGTTTCCACGCGTTCTTCCTCTTCCAATTATACTGGCCGCCATGTATAGCCTAAAATGTGTGCTGAGAAATGGCGTTAAATCCTACAACAACAAACAACAACAAACTTAGCGAGATTCAACAATTGTAAACTAGTCTGTATAAACAAAAAAAGAGGTTTGTATACGTGTCCTAATATTTAAATGTATATGTTGGAGAATTTAATATTGTCTCAGTTTGTATCACCGTTTGTAATACCACTTTGAAAATACATGTCCGTTATGATTTGTATGTAGCAGTCTACTATAAGCAGCAACGTTCAAACAAGTGTTTATAATAAAACAAAATTTAACAGGACCAAATGTGGTATTTTACCTATCCTGTATATTGCTGTGGTTAGAATCTTTATAAACATTTTAGAAAACTCCATGGTTTATTTTTTACATTACAATGTATTGCGTCTTGATATCTGTTTTATAAGCACGTACAACCTTGGAAACTGTTTGGTTGAAGGATGTGACTACTATTTCACAGACAGACAAACGCACATTCGGTGATACTGACCTCCCTAACGAGCTGGCATTTCTTCTCAAGAGAGGTTCAGAAACGCGGACACTAAATTTGAGGAGAATCCATTACATTAATCCAAATGCTGACTTCTATTTTGCACAGAAGTTTAAAGATGGACAACCACGCCTGATTAAATCGGGAAACTTGAAAAAGGAGGTATGTGGGTGTCAATTTGATATTTAACACTGATTTACTTATTTCCAATTAGTGCATTAAGGTAGTTTATAGTGATGACTAGCATTAGATCATCATGTCTCACTCAGTCCCTGACTCCAGAACGACACGTCCTAAAACTAACCTCGTAACTACTAGCTCTAAGATAGGCAGCTGTTCCGAGTCTTAGAAATGAATTCGATACATCCTGCGTCATGTGATGCAGCCCTAAATTCCTATCCCATCGGAGCGGTTGCAAAAAGGGGTTAACGTTTGAATGTATTACGTATGAGGTAAAGCCATAACTCGTGATGATAGTGATTGCAATCTTTTTATACTGTGAACGAAAGTGATTTGGTGCTGCTGATACGTGATATTATCTTCTTTTTTTTTTTAAACCAAAGAAATATACTGGTATTCTAAACAAACGAAAGTAAAATTAAGTACATCGGTAAGTCATGAGGGTGGAAACAGATAGTGATGCCTGTAATACAAATGCTGAGTACATCGCCGCAGGATTTATTGACATTTTCTCATACTCTAATAACGGACGTATCGATCCAAATTTATAACACAATTACGCTTATTGTTGCATGTATTTGATTTGGGTCATTTATGTTTTATTTTAATTGTTTGTTTTTCAGATTCAAATTTGATATTTTTACTTTACGATTCATTCAATGGGAGATGACCTGTACTTTACAAATAAACACCAGGTATTGACCTCATTTCTGACCTGGCTTCGAGTTGTAAACAATCTTTCAAAATGATTGGTTGATTCCAAGGATATTATGGAGCTTTGTTATAAACATCTTTCTATTTTATTTGGGTCATACGGTGTGTACGCGACATTTTGAACGTAAATTTATTCTAAAAGATTCTAGACGATCATGTGACCCCTTTCTTGTTTACGTATAAACATGTATATAAATTATGTTTTGGGAGCGAACTATTTAGTCGAAGTTGGGCTGTTAGAATATTAAGTTGTCGTTTTTAGTTATTTTAAATTACCTTGTATTGGAAATTATTTCATTTCGTTTGGATCAAAAGGATTTATTTTGTTATTTATCTGGAAAACTTGTGATCATTGAATTTCATTACAAAGAACTGACATCATTACGTGACATCGTCTTCCATCTTGGATGCTTCACTAAGATTCGAACTGGGAATTATTTGGACATTTGCACTATTGGATTATATTTTGAATTAGTTTTGGATTAATTTTGGAATTGATTTTTAAAACCATAAGTTTATTTTTCTTTTCTGGAAAATAGTTGTGCTCAATAAATTGTTTCTTAAGTTTTTACAAGTTTGTTATTTTCACATTTTCTATGTTACTGTTTTTTCAAGCCTAAGCACGTAACATTATATATACATATATATATATATATATATATATATATATATATATATATATATATATATATATATATATATATATATATATATATATATATTCATGAAGTATGTCAATAAATCAAAACACGAAATATTTTATTGCCAAGGCAAAAAGAAATATAATGACCGAATAATGCGAAACGTATCATCAGCAACATAATAGTCGCTGTGATGTTACTGCTAACTTTCAATTGTTATTTGAAGAATTTCCAGACTATCCCATGTTCATTTTCTAGATTTTTTTTGGAGTAGCAAACTAAAGTTCAATGTAGATGTTTATCTGCTGATATAAGTAAGAAACCATATACATTTTGAAATGCTAACCTATCCACTTTAGGACTTTCACACTTACATGTACGAGTATATATTTGCACAGGATTTGACCTATTATCAGGACTATGAAAATTTGGCTTTCATGACTGTCAGATGTGTCAAAGAAACAAATAAACAGTGTATCAGAACGATCGTAAGTATATTAGTATATTTACATGTACATATATTGTGCGGAACGTGTTGCTACAATTAGAAATATCTTCCTTATAAAAAAAAAATCTCTTAGCTCTTTGTTCTTTTGGATAATACAACCTTAAGTGACTTTGGTGGCATGCCCGAAGAAGCGTGGATTTGCCCTTTATGCAGACGCGATAAGGTTAGTATGTTTTATTAATATTGGTTGAGGGCAAACTGAACTTCATGAAATGATAACGGTCTCGTTCATGTATATCTAGGTAGGCAACGATCTATCAAGATTCCAGAAAAGTGTCAAGCATTTTAAGATATGTTCCCGACTTTGATAAAATATATGCAGTAGTCAACGTTTATATATCATATTTATAATTGTATACCCTTTTCCTTTCTGGGTTGCAACCTTTCCGATCTAGCGGCAAAAGGAATCAATTGTCAAAAATTATACAAATATCATTATGTTTAAATAATAATATTTACTTATTAGGCAATATTTGGCTATGTCATTGTACTCAGCCAAATTGGTTAATGGTAGGTTATGGCATGGGGGACATTTACGTACATGCCTTTTCATTTTTCGCCTCAGCATTTTCTTTATGTTTCAATGGAGGGTAGTCTTTCTTTATCAAAATATAATACTTAGTCCTAAGTTTTCATGATTGCTGGACTATTCATGATTATTATTGACACTATTAGTAACACTTATTCGGCATATTTTAGTGTAATTGTCACAGAATTAGGCGAAAATTGAACTGATTTATTTTCTTTTTGATTTACAAACTAATCTCACCATTTTCTTTGTTTCGTCGTACATGCATTGCCTGGGGTGAATAAGTGGTTTTCCTAAGGTAAGCGGCGGGTAACGATTTGCATGTGCCTGGTTTGTTATTTACATGAAATCCGAAAAACTCGTTTCACGTGGTGCACGGCAAGCTCGATGTGATTTATGTTCACCTATAGATAGTATATAAGGCGAGATATTTCTCATAATAATTACGGGAACCAAAATATATAATCGAAGGATAGATAAGCTCGTCTTGCAATCTCCAGCCAAAGGGGTGAGTGTTAAATTTACATTTTCGTTTTATTGTGAATTTTATTCAGATTATCATTTCGTATAATGATGCTTTTATTGCAATTAAACGTGGAATATTTGGAATCACTAGTCACTATTAGACTTTAAATGCAATATCGTAATCTACGGCTTAGATTATTTTTGAGACAACTATTATTAGTCTGGTTTTGTTTATTGTAGCTGTTTTCGTGTTTCTGATACTGTAGCTGACAATCGCTGCTACCATAGATCTGATAATCGCTGATACCGTAGATGTCAATGTTTCTGATACCGTAGATCTGATACCGTAGATGTCAATGTTTTTGATACCGTAGCTGCTAATGTAGTTGATACCATTTCTGATACCGTAGCTGTTAACACATCTGATATCATCTTTTGATAAACGTCTTTGATATCGTCTGATTTGTTGTGGAACATCTCTGTATAAATATCTGAATGTGATTGTGCCGTTAATTTGTGCAAACGGAATTGAAGTATCTGTCTGTGTGTCAAACTGTCTGTTCGTCAACATCTGTGTAACGTGTAAATATCCGGAAAGCTAGAAGTCCGAGTGTCGGAGCTATCTGAGTTGTAAAACATCCGGGTCGACATCTAGGGTAGTGAGGAACCGTTGGTTCTGGTAGATGTTGTATGTTGTCTGAACGTAAAACTGTGGTGGATCCGTGAAGGGAAACGTCCGATAATAGTATTGGTCAACCCTAGGTTTTCGGGGAAACTGGGAGACGATTCAACTGTTGCTGAATCGTGCGGTTATACGGGGTCGAGACACATATGTGTATTGAAATTGTAATACAATTTAATACATTGTTGTATTTGCATGCTTATGTCAGATCACAATAATATTTCAAGTGATCGCATAGATATCAATAAAAGCTAGCAACTTGATTGAATACAAGTATATGGTCGTGCTAGTTATCGCAATCCATCGTGCGATAGTATAGTTTGTCGTTTGTGTTCATTTTTCGTAATTTATACTTGCATTAATTTAACTTTCGTAAAGGATCATTGGATCTGTGTATAGTCCAAGAGATCCCTTTACATCTGAGATTCCTTTTGTATTAATATTTAATTTGTTCATGTATTGTGAATGGTTGTGAGTGTAATTGTGGGTTGAGTGCATGAATTATTGTGTTGTTACATATGTATTTTTTTAATTTATAATTTATTACATAAATTTATATTTTCTTTCACAAATTGTGTTTGTATTGTTCATTTAATCCACCCTCCTCTTGGTAACAATTCTGTTACAGTAATGGGTTATATTATTTACTACTTTTTCTTTCTTACAATGTACACATGGTTTCTTATGCATCTTGGCAATTATTTTAGATTCACTAGGCACAATGTTTTGCTCTACTATGTGCATATATGGTTGAAAAATGTTTACAGCAAGTACAAACTTTCGTTGATAGGTTTGGCGGTATGTCATTATACATTGACTTAGTTATTTCTAATTTTGAAGGCCGGGATTATTAATCTACAATTGTGCATACATGTCTAACGTGTTTTTGTATCCTTATTTCAGCCACGCCTGCGGGTATTATTATATTCACTCACTGATATATTGTTTTCTAGCGTATCCATTTATGTTCAACAGGTTATATTCTCATTTGGATTCAGTTTAATATTAAGTATATCTACATATCTTCTAAGGTTTTAGTTTATCAAAATTTTCGAACGGTAGCACTAAGCATTGTAACTAAATATCATGCACCAGGATATAACTGCATTATATTCAATACTTGTATTCTAGACCAGACATGCACAAATTAGTGAGAGAACACACACGCAATACAACCAAATTGAAATTGTATGATTATATTCAAATACGTACATTTTGTAGAATGGAAACATACGATTAGGAGAGAGAACATACGACCTAAGACCAGCGAAGAATGATGTCAAATCAAGAAACATGTAGGAAGTCCTGGTCATCTTGACCAGCTTTATGTTCTATATATTTGTTACATTTTGTTACATTTTCCTCTAATTCCCTATATAAGGTACGCACACTGTATGATATACGAGAGAAAACAAAATCCTACCTTTGAGTTAAAACCCATTTTATAAAACACAATATATATTACTATATATGACAACTCTATAAAATCACCAAACTTTGAGGGAAAAACTTGTACAATGTTGACATTTTTTTCACAGGTGAACCGACTCTACAAAGGAATAGAAGATACTAGTATATCAATCAATGTTATCATTACTACCTTTATTGTTTTTAAGGTAAGATATTTTGTTATATATCAATATATGTTATCATTACTACCTTTATTGTTTTTAAGGTAAGATATTTTGTTAAATATGTATACCTGCACGACGTTAGCGGTTATGAAAAAATGTATGTGTTGTCAGTCAGCGCTTCTTACACTGTATAAGCAGTATCATAATCCAAAGTCAAAGTGATTAGAATTGATAATAAATTCAACGACTTTAAATAGACACAGGGTTTTTGACGTCTTAGCTTTTATATAAACTATTACTCAATGTGTGTGTGTATGTGTGTGTGTGTGTTTGTGTGTGTGTGTGTGTGTGTGTTGTCTTTCTGGCAGTAGTCCCTAGTCGAGATGCGTAGTGAGACTGTTCAATAGGTTTATGGGGAGTATCTTTTCTTCAATTGAGAATACCCGATGGTTTTCGTGGCCCTGGCGGTTCCATTCGCACTTATACAGGTCGAATATGCAAGCGTATTTGAATTCATGTGGTATCGTCTCTTGCTACACAATTTGTAAAAAAAACAGTTAGTGGAGCCTCTCTATCAGGCATGTGTCCCTTCTGAACTAGGTGCTTTGCCACTACAGTGCAAACGTATCTTTTTCTGTGTCTCGAACAAAGGTGTAGGATCACCAAGTTCTTCGTTGATGCGTACTTGGGGGAGACTAACGATGGCTTCATTTTTGATGGATGAAGGACGATTCAGGATGCTGTCAAATCGTTGAAAAATCTTTTTTTTGTCAGTAATTATCGTGTTCCCATTTACGCCGAGATGGAGGGATGATCCACAGGATGTTTGTCAATAAAGGGTCTTTTACAGAATTGCAGCAGTTCTGATTGTCTGCGTAGCACTTGATCTCATCAGCGATGTTGCATAGCCTTGTGTCTTGCATCTGACGGGGTTTATACGGTACAGTTCTGCTATATTGTTATACGCATTCTTCCTAGATACCAAATAGAACATGGAACCGACGACATGGTGTTTGCTGCGAGGAAGCTACAATATAAATATCAAGAGCAAAGCACCGATCTTTCTCCATCTACGTCAACTTGACAAAGACCTGTGACAGTGTCAGCAGAGAGGACTAATAGTCTGGGCCATATGCCCGAGAAAATGTATATTCGTAGTACAGCGTTTCCACTGTTCCATGCACGAAAGAGTCCAGGAAAATGGAGAGACATCTGAGCGATTCCAGGCAAATAAATGCGTAAAGCAGGGTTTTAATTTTGGGCCGACATTGTTCTGTCTAGTGTTTTCCGCAATGCTGACTAATGCATTCAAAGACGGAGAGGTTGTAACTTGTATCAGATACCAAACATGCAGGAAATTATTCAAATTTAGGAGGCTTCAAGTTAAAACCGAGGTTATGACAGACACCATCAGAGATTTCGATTGTGCCGAGTATTGTTCCCTCATTTCTGACTCAGAAGCCGACATGCAATTCAGCATTGATAAGTTTTGCAGCTCTCACACAAGCTGTTATCTCACCATCAGTACCAAGAAGAATGAAGTCCTGCATCACCCAGTGCCTGGAAAGCCTTTTGCTTAGCGCATAATCACTGTCAGTGGCCGCTTCAGCTACCTTGGCAGAAAACTGTCACAGAACGTCAATATTGTCGAGGAGGTGAATCTCTACTATGACAGAGACAGCGCAACTTTCGGCAGATTGCATGCCAGTATCTGGAATATAAGCAATCAGATCATCTTAAAGATCTACAGGACAGTTTTGCTCCCGACACTATTTTACGCATTCGAAACGTGGAGAGTGTACACAAAACATGCAGCTCAAACGCTTTCACACTACAAGTCTCAGGCTCAACATTATGTGGCAGTACAAAGTTCCAGACACTGCGATACTCGCCCAAGCAGGTCTCCACAGGATCCAGACCATCCTGATGTAGTACCAGCTACACTGAGCGGGATATGTCGAATCCATGCCGTGCAAGAGTCGGCTTCAACTACAACCTGAGCATGCACTGAAACAGCCACTTCAACCCTCGAATGACTAGAGAGAGGTCCTCATTGAATCGTAAGACGAACAAATAAACACACACACACACACACACACACATATATATATATATATATATATAAATATATATATATATATATATTAATGATCAGCAGCCACATATTTTCATGTTATTGTCAATAAATTGTAATAGTTTCTGGAAAATTATTAGCTCACATAATTCTAGAATACATATGTATAAATATGTAATCCAATGTGTTCAATATGATGTTGTTTTCTATTGAATTTTTTTTAAATATCCTAATGTATGCAACTATTTATACATAATATCATAAGGATATGACATTATTTATGCATACAATGCTAAAAGTAAGCATCATAAAAACAGTATTCTTAGTGTATGCAATACAGCTGATCTTATCTACTGACTATGTATGTATACTGGAACGACTTACCTAAATTACAAATAGTCCAACTTTCAGATGGTATAACAAATCTGCACAGCACAACTTTACAGACGTACTGAAAAGTTAACTACTCTTTAATAGCAATATTTTGACAATTCAATGGGTTGTGCCAGTAAGTTTTGGATTTTGTTTTATCTCGATACTCTCCACTTTATCCAACGTATAGAAGTTTTTGTTATAGCCAAATCCAATCCAACATTAATGGTAACACTCATCATCATCAACCATCCAATGTTAGACTTTTTAAGGTAATTTGTGGTTACAGGTGGTAACAGATAAAACATCTGTCGGCTATGTTTGTTTCAGATACAATATATACTTTGATACACCTAATAATACAGGTGTGGTCGGTATGTCTCTCTCTCTCTCTCTCTCTCTCTCTCTCTCTCTCTCTCTCTCTCTCTCTCTCTGTACCACCCACCACTGCATTGCGTGGAATTCTGAAAATATACGCGAACTGTACTGACATCAAGATAAGTTCATTGCTGAAAATCTGATAAAACCAAGTTGTCACAAATAGTAATCTCTCTCTCTCTCTCTCTCTCTCTCTCTCTCTCTCTCTCTCTCTCTCTCTCTCTCTCTCTTTATATATATAAATATTTATTTATTTATTTATTTATTTATGCAACTCCTCCAGAACATATTTGACACACATTATTTGACAAAAATCATACAAATTGTTAATGTTCCTAATACACCTTCGTGATAATTTTGTCATTTACGAGTCAGTTAAACCGATACCCGAATTAAGCAGCCTTTACCTGTTATAGTAGAAACCGTTAATGGATTAGGCGACATGCCGTTCATTCTTTTAGCTATTTATATTTAATAAATAAATTATATTTAATAAATAAATAATTTTTAGTAAACAGACTATTCCTGTCTGCTTCTATCTGTTGTAACTTTAAAATATGTACATGTTTAAAGATTTGTAATGGTTTGATAAACTGGATTTCTGGAATAAGACATTAGTTATAGGATTTCATTAAATATCAATGAAATCGGATGAATGAAAGCAAATATGATTAAATAATGCATGAAGTAAACAATGCTGTCTTGTAATATTTCGCCAAAATAACATTGAAATCGAAACAAACAGTTTTTAAAATTAACTACTATTAGTCTGATACAAATCTTAGTAACGTAGTCGGTATACTGAATGTTCATGTCGGAATGTACCATGCTTTACCCACTACAATGGGATGGTTATTTGAAATGGTCTGGCTGTTTTAGTCGGTTAATCGTGGATGTTTTACTATATCTTTGTATACTTTTTAGGTCTTATGTTTAGCTGTAAAACATTGATCCAATGTATAAGCAGTTGTTTTTGCCTTTCTAGATATGTTACATAAAAAGACATCAGAGCGATCGAGTTTTGCATCTATGAATACCTTGTGTTCTCCAAAATATAATTTAGAATCAGCTGATATAACTTACTAAAAGATGCAATTACCGCAAAATGTAATGTGGTTTCTATAAATAGAGAGCAATTATTGGCAGATAAAACTGGGTCTACTATGAAATCGATCATTCAATCGATGTTATATACTTTCGATCGATACCTTTCTCAAGCTAGTTTTTTTATTGAACGTATTTAGCATTATATTGTGCTGAGATTCTCATGGAAATGAATAGTGTACAGTAATGGCTAATTCTAAAAGTAATACAGAATTATCATGAACTCTTTTTGGTTACGTTTAAGCAATAAAAACATAATACAGGTTTAGCGTTAACATATGCACGCGTTGAACTGCTCCAAACGATTATACAGCATAATTGATGTCCTTACGTAATCGTTCTGTTACTCTTTATTTCTGTATGATACCAACGCTATACAGCAAGCTATATTACACATGAACATAAATGATGTCAATTAGAAATGTCTGCAAGATGTTGCGAAGGTCCTCGCTGTATAGTTCAACTGCAGTGTTGAAGTGTTGTCCGCAGACTAATTGACTTCGTTATGAAGAATATAATTTGCATAAATTTTGTATTTACTCAAGCATTGCTTTAAGCAAAAGATAAGTCATATAACAGAGAATATAGCAATGTATATAACCTTTAACAGTTGTGAAAGGGGTGAATATTCGACCTTGAAACAAGAGTAAGCCATTACAGTTGTTCTGAATAGAATTATAGGTCATTATTGTAATTGTTGTCGGCGAAGTTTATATATATATATATATATATATATATATATATATATATATATATATATATATATATATATATATATATATATATATATATATATATATATATATATATATATATATATATATATATATATTGTTTATAATGTGTTAAATATGCGACAGACGCAGCTTAGCGTTATTTACCAGAATGCTGATAAGCTCTAAAATGTAATTTGTTAATTTATGTCCCAGAGTATGTTCATGTTATTGATGCGACATTGAATGAATGTTGTACGCGTAAATATAAATTGTGATTTACTCATTAGCATCATCATCATCATCAGTCTTTCGACCTAGTGTGGTCTTTGAGGCACTGTGCTGCTGCATATCTGACCTGTGCCCTCCACTTGTTTCGATCATGTGCCAGTGCCTGTGTCTCCACAAAACGTTTCCTGGTCCATTCTGTGATGTTGTCACTCCACTATTGTCTCTGCCTACCTATTCTTATGCTACCTTGCACACTGCCCTGCAATACTGTTGTGGATAGATTCATGTAAATTAATCACTGATTACTGAGCTTTGTAAATTTCTCTTCTTTTATTCAGGTTTAACGCATACTGGCGGTATATGTAAAATAGGTAAAAGAATCTCGCTTGTAGAGGAACGTGGTTTGTTTTGGACAGTTTTTACAGCAGCACACGAACTTGGACACAGGTAAGTAAATCGGTTTTATACCTATGTCTCCCATATTTATGCTTAATCTCATTGTACATCTGATGACACGTGCTGGATTCTTAATATACACCAGAGGAAATGGAGAATCCAAAAGTAGTAGTCTCCGACCGGGTGTCTCTTTTCATATCCATTAAATATATCATCCGGTTAAAGTTGCATCAATATAACATGCCTACAGATGGACTATCAACTGACATCGCAGATTTGGGAAATTATCCTATCTAATATTTACGCAGATAATTTACATAATATTTTTTTTTTCACTTCTCAGCAATGAAATGAAAGATAATGTTTGCTATGAAACGTGTATTATATTGTATTGTTAGTGACAATTGTTGAGAGGTATTCGAGTAATAGTGCCTTTTCAAATTATAGTATTTATAGTAAACGTCACATACACGATCAATTTCGTCCCCCAGGGACAGCGCAAAAGGGTCTAAAGACACAAGAATACACATGCAATTGTATAAACATTGTTTTAGACAACTTAAAAAGAAATGATCTAGTAATGGCTTAACGCTATATAAATTCAGGTTCTTTAGATGACAATTATCATTAAAAGTCTACGAAGCGTCAGGTTTCTTTACACAATAAAGCATATATTTGCATTGAGTAAATAAATACTACTGGAAACAAGGACGATATTTCCTTTTGGCCCAGTAACATCGTATGTACATGTATATATATACATGCTTTATTAATGAACGTTTTCGGTTGTTCTTTCCAGTCTTGGAGCATGTCACGATGACTAAGAATATGCGAAAGATTGTAAAGCTAGTGATTTCTTTATTATGAGTGCAATTTTGCCAGACTTGAACATGACCAGTTCCTCTAATAACCCCGTGCTTTTCTCAAACTGTTCTTTCAGATCATTCAAGGAAACGTTAATGCAAAATTATGAATGAAGATATATAAAATCATAATATTATACCTTTTCATTTGATTTAAACTTCCCATGGTACTGGTTAGTGAACCTAACTGTAGTCATTTAGAAGCATCATAATTTACGTATCTTGTTTACCGTTGCATTAATTAATTGATACATGCTGAAAATGATAGCATGACAAGAAATACAATTTCAATAATTTCAATAGCAGTCACATAAGGGGTGGTAATGTTTATGCAAAGACAATTTAGTTATCTGATTGTAGTAGAAGACTATTTAGATTGCTTACCGAATATATTTTTTGGGACAATTATATCCATAACAAATTATTATCGTTAAACTTTAAATCGTGCATTATGATTTCATTTGTTCCCTGTTTACCCCAATCGTCGTTGCTTCAGTTCCTACCATAAGAGGTTGATGTTGTTAAGTTGGTAAAACAAATACGGGTAAACCCGTTAAAGTTTCAGGACATTATTAAGATATTGGAAACAGTATAGTGCCATCTTAAATAGTAACAAGTATAAGCCAATATTTGTGTCTTATGAAATTAATTATCAGCCTCCATTGTATAATTCTCATGTAGTGTTGTATAGATGGAAAACGCATATGCTCAACGTGTTTTTCAAATATACCGTTCACATGTGTAACACAGGCTATGGTAAATGTAAAACGCACATTTTGTAGTTTGCAGAAAGTACTTAAAATCTCTTTCCATGTTAGTGTCAAAGAATACACAAACATCTTTATATCCAGTATTTTTTAACCGACTTCAAAATATTATTTGAGCACAATGCGTTTTTGGTTTTATGTGTAACATTACACAATGCACATTGATATAATAATATTAAAGAAAAGATTTGACATCTTTCAGTAAGTTAATGAAAACGAATATGCTTTCTTAGGTCCAAATATGTCAGAGTACAATGTTTTCATGTAAAAGTAAACATTTAAATCTCTAGTTTTGGCTTTAAACGTTTGTTTGCCCATGTCATATATCGCTATGGAAAATATGATCTTTACATACCAAAGATGAGATCCAATTGAATGTAAATTACATTCATGACGTCTTACTATCCCTTTTTGGTTCTCCTATTTATCCAATATAGATCGGAAATCGATTGAAGGGACACCTTTGGGAGTTATTTAGGGTGAAATCAATCATTCTTACTTTCTGACTACCGTCGTAATCAAAACGGTTGGGTCGATATTTGTCACTACATAAAATCAAATAATGACAATTTGGAATAACTCGATCTACATGTTCTCGCGAGTTCAAACA
The DNA here is from genome assembly GCA_029339505.1 of Unio delphinus. Classification (NCBI taxonomy): domain Eukaryota; kingdom Metazoa; phylum Mollusca; class Bivalvia; order Unionida; family Unionidae; genus Unio; species Unio delphinus. The sequence goes on from JAQISU010000338.1 coordinate 759,206, forward strand.
ACGACGAAAACTGCAGTAACAAAATATTTATTACTTTTTAAAATATTCTTAAATATCTTTGCGCATACTTGAAACAAATTGAGGGTATACTTATATACCCTCAATTTGCTTTTGATGACACCATCATCTAAATTATTGTCATTTTATTCTTGGAAAAAAATGTAATTTTATGCCCATCTTATATATATATATATTCCTTCCCATAAAGTATTTGAATCATAACAGTTTTAACAAACATTGTAAGCAAAGCGATCAGAGTTAACACTTGGTGCCGCATACATATATTTGTTGCATTAGGTCTTGCCCAAACAACAGAGAATTATATATATATATATATATATATATATATATATATATATATATATATATATATATATATATATATATATATATATATATATATACATGTATACACGTTTATTCAGTTTTTCGAAGCATAGCACTTAGGATAAGGAATGTTCAATCCAATACAATGACACTAATCAAACATTTTTTCTCATTGCAAGAAATAATCTAAATCTTGCCTGCGTCGTGAAGGCGATATTTCAGTGTATTTAGCTCAAACTCTAATTATAAATTTTTTTATTTCAAATATTCAATATGTATATTTATTTCAAAAATCTTATCAATTTTTAGGTGTAAGAATGTTTTTCAAATTATTATTTTTATAGCTTTATGTCTTTGCTATTTCGTTCCTTACATCGGTTAAATATTTTATTTATTTTGTTGTAACATAAACGTTGATATTTTTTAATATATTATTCCTAATAGGTAAACCTAGCTTTGTATTAGTTGGACTTTAGTATAGACGATATAAAGTGAACATTTAGTGATAATAGTCAATAATTCTCTGTATTCTGCTTCGTGTAAAGGAACTGAATATGCAAATGTTCCCGCTAGATAACACATTATAGGTTACACCATTTTAGTTATATCTTGGAGAATATTAATTGAATACATGTTATTCATTTATTAATTAAATATATGTTATTCAGTTACTATTTTAATATATGTTATTCATTTACTATTTAAACAAACGATAAACAGTCATTATTTAGAAGAATGCTCTGTTTAATATTCCGCCTCGACAACATCCAACAATATGTTTTGCTCTTTAAATCTAAAATCTTTATGTTCCATTAACAAATGAGTCTTATGTCATGCAATTATAGAGTCGGCGCTTGACCGTTGTTGTCCTTGTATAGGTCGATTTTGCCTATGAAGACCATATGTCTCTTATTTTTTCAAACACACCTAATATATCGATTGAATGTCGCTAAACACAGTTTTGAATGACTTGAGTAACGAAACCATACCTGTCTTCTATTCCTTTTATTTGTAAATAGAAAACGATAAAAACATTGTCGCGTCTATCTGTTGTTTTTGTTTTCTATTGAAAGGCTTTGTAAATAAAATCGATGGTTTAGTAACGGGTTTCTTCTGAAGACGATGTAAATTACATTATTGCAATGCGATTTTAAAGTTCGCACGAACTTTGCCTTAATAGTGTCTACTGGTCGATTTTACACTGAATACGGTCGTTCTTTAGGCACATCATTTATTACTTTTTCAAAAGGACTTTTTACTGAAAATAACTCTTCGGAGAAACAGTTCTGCTTTTTGTACTCAGCGACACTCCGAGTTTGTCTTATGTTTCTAGAATTTCGAGTTTGTTATTTCTGCTTATTAAATAGACTATTTAAATTCCGTCGCACATATGAACACATATTGGACTCTTTTGACAATCGTCTTCTGTTATTGTTTCTATATCTCCCTTTGAGTATCTATCACTCTTGCACCTTTTAACATCACAACATGCTGATAATATATGCCCATTAAACTTTTGTTGGTTTACAATTTGATTTATATTCGTAATACGTGTCTTTCTTTGATTTCCTCCTTGTGTCAAGGGAATATCAACTTGTGTCTGCTTAGGTTCTAATATAGATTTGATGATAATGAGATGAGTTTGACTAGAACCAGCCTTGTATGTTGGTTCCATTACCGATACTAATTTCATTTTTTTCAATACAAACCCTCGTAATACGATATCATAATAACATATAGAGGGCGCTATCTGACACGTGTTTGCAAAATATTAACGAACACGTTTTTATTTTGAACCGCTCAGCCCTCCCATAAACTTACATATTTTAATCTTTATTTGGATAAACACGATCAATCTAAGATTCGTTTTGCAATATGTATTGGATTTACTAAGGGTTTCTTTATTCTTTTTGCTTTAAATGCGCTACTATAAAATAGTATGAATTTATTTCAGTGTTACATCAGATTATTGAAATGTATTTGGAACTCAGTGGTACTATTCTTAAGTTCTTGACTTCTCATAAAGCAATTAATTCATGCTACTTTAGATGTAAGATAGGAAACTGTTAAGCGATTGAAACGACAATGCATGTTTTCATTGTCACGAGAACGGATACTGGTCTTAGTAGGCTATAACACAATTGAGAAAGTAACATATTGATAACCGAGAACCAAGAAAACTCAAATAGCGCATCTCCGCGAAGTACTGCAATACAAGACAAATAAAATATCAAGTCACAGTGGAGACATTAAATGAAACACGATTGGAAGAAACATTCGAATCACTGAATGTATTTGAAATACTGCGATTTTCTTTCATGAGAATATGCCTACAAAGTAATAAATTTAATTTTGTTTTTTCGTTTTCGTTTACTTAGTAATAATATGGTAATGACATATTCATGTTCTGACGGCATTTTTTAGTTTAGCATTGACATACATGAGGCCGTATTTAGTCACTTAGAAGACACGATGGAATAAATAATGTTCTTTGGTGTAACTCAGTTATTCTTGTTATCGCAGCTACTGATAGTGTCTCGTTAATATCCGATTTAGTATATAAAGGTTTATAATTAAAGGATAGTACAATTCTCTTTTATGATGTTTTTGCCAAGGGGACCTCCAAATATTGTGTCATGTTTAACTCCATTGTTATGTCATCGAAAAGAGTGAATGTTCAGCTGTAAGGATGTATGTATGTATGTATGTATGCATGCATGTATGTATGTATGTATGTATGTATGTATGTATGTATGTATGTACGATTGTATGTATGTATGTATGTATGTATGTATGTATGTATGTATGTATGTATGTATGTATGTATGTATGTATGTATGTATGTATGTTGTTACGGCTATTGGATTTAAATTTACTTATTTTTTTTAATTGTTAAATCCAAATTTGTTATTTAGGGTTTAATATTCATTAATTGGGAAATTATTCTGGAAAGTTTAGGCTGACCTATTCACTCTAATTGTAAACAAGTTTTGACTTTGGCTTGTGGATCTAATTCCTGACCTTGCTTTGGACATTGTCAACAAGTATCTAAAACTATTGGTTAATTTCAAGGACAACTTTTTATTTTTATTAATTTGTGGCTTATTTTCTTCTGGATCCTTCTATTATTACGTGACTAGGGGAAGGTAGGCTCTTCCTCTGACCTTCTATCAATTTCTAGAAAAGAGCGTGATCACTTGTTTACTTCAGAAGAACAGTTATATATAGCTGTATTTTGGAAGCTAACATTAGTAGAATTTTTGGCTTAAAAGATATTAGTTGTGTATTTATGTTTGAGTTATACTTATTTTGTTCTGGACTTTATGTCAATTCGTTGGAAAAGAAGAATTATTCTATTTATTTGGAAAAAGGACTTGTTTAGTAACTTCATCAGGATGATTTTAAATCAAAAACTGCATCACGTGACATTGTCAGGTTTTTTGGTTTACATCGTCAAGATTCGAACCTGGAACTATTAGAACATTTATTTATCAGGACTCTTGCAATTCCATTAGTGGATTATTTTTGTAAATTCTATATTGGATTAATGTTTGATTTGATTCTCTAAAACTGTAAGTTTATTTATTTTATGAAAATAATTGTACTTAATAAAAATCATTATTAAAGTTTTACAAGCTTGTTAGTTTTCACCTTTTTTGTGTTGCTGCTTATTCGAGCCTAAGCACGTAACATAGAATTGGTGGCTATCGTCCGGGATTGAGATTGAGATTGAAATAAATCGGAATTTAAATTTGAATTTCCCCTAGTTTTAGAAAAAATTTAAATTTTTAGTGAGACTAACACGCTGGTATCAAAATGACATCTAAGGTAGAGATATTTCTTTCTAATCCTACCCAAGAGCAATTAGATCTTTTAAAAAAAGACGAGTTGATTCAACTTGCCAGGAAATATGATCTTTCTGAAGTGAAGGCTTCTTTAACGAAACAAGATATTTAACAAATTTTGGTCCAGTATTTGGTATAACAGGATGTTTTGGACAAAGTGCTTTGATTCCAGTCAGTAAGTCTACACCAGACTCTGACATTAAACTGAAGGAATTAGAATTAAAATTTAAGATGGAATTAGAGTTGAAGAAGCTGGAATTTCAGGTTAGGGAGAAAGAAAAGCAATTACAAATTGAGAAAGAGGAGGGAGAGAGACAATTTGAATTACAAAAAGAGCAGATGCAGATTGAGAGAAAGGGAGAAAGAAAGACAATTTGAATTACAAAAAGAGCAAATGCAAATTGAGAAAGAAATTAAAATGAAAGAAATAGAGCTGGCAGATGAGAATCACCATCACACTTTATATAAAAATTTTGATTTAGCAAGGAATATTAGATTAGTGCCCCATTTCAAAGAAAAAGAAGTAGACAAATATTTTATTCTTTTTGAAAAAGTTGCAGAAAATTTAAAGTGGCCAAGAGAGAATTGGACTCAGTTACCACAATGTGTACTTACTGGTAAGGCTAGCGAGATTTACACTTCACTGTCTGTTCATCAAAGTAGTGACTATGATGTAGTTAAAGAATGCATTTTAAGAGGTTATGAGTTAGTTCCTGAAGCTGCTGACGAATATTCTTTGACAAATAAAATTCCTTTTGTAAACAAGACTTCTACTCAACAATTTAATGGCAGAAAAGTATTTCCGCCTAATTCAAGCCCTTCTAAAACTCAAACTAACACAACGTTCAAAAATCAGACTTCAGAGATGTTTGATTATAAATCCTTGTCTCTTCCGACGTGTAACTTTTGCAAGAAAAAAGAACACGTTGTTTCTGATTGGTACAAATTGAAAAATAGGCATCAGAATCAAGACAGACCTGTTCCAAATGCTCTTATTTCCAAGAGGTCAAGGTCACAGTCATGTATTGAAAGCAATACATTTGTTGGGTCTAATAAACCCCGGTCTGCTTTTATTATGGAGAATTATGAACCATTCATTTCGAAGGGTTCTATATCACTCTTGGGTGATTTGGCCAATCCCACCCTTATTAAAATTTTAAGGGACACGGGAGCTTCTCAGAGTCTTTTATTATCAGGTACTTTGCCTTTTTCTGAGAAGTCTTCTTCTAATGAAAGTGTTCTCATTCAGGGAATAGAGTGAGGCTTTGTTAATGTTCCTCTCCATTGTGTAAATTTGTCATCCGACTTAGTGTCAGGACCTGTGACAATCAGAACAGTCTCGGTTTTACCCGTAGAAGGAATTGATTTATTGCTAGGCTACGACGTAGCTGCGGACAAGGTTGTGGTTAATCCACTTGTAACTGACAAGCCTAATTTGGATCAGAAAGTTGATCCAATTGAAAAAGAAATCCCTGATATATTTCAAGCTTGTACAGTTACTAGAGCTATGGTAAAGAAAGCTCTTGAGAATGAAGTTGAAAAGGGCAGCATTCCCTTAAGTGACACATGCATGGGTCAGGTTTATGTTGTTGAAGGCAGTATTCCTTCGTCTAACATATGCATGGATCAGGTTTATGTTGAAAAAGGCAGTAGTCCTTCAACTGACCCTTGAATAGGTCAGGTTTTTGATGAGGTCACTTTTACTCTTGGTTTAGATCAATCAGAAGGTATTGATCATAGTGATCCTCTTTTAACAACTCATTATCTTAATCAGGGTGATAAACGACAGTTACTTGTCGTTGAACAGGAAAAAGATCCTGAGATCTCCTATTTGTTTCAATGGGTCATAAATGAGACTGAAGTCACTGAAGTTCCTGTCTGTTTTGTCATTAAAAATGGAATTCTGATGAGAAAATGGAGACCTCCTGAGGTACCTGTTGGTGATGAGTGGTCAGTGAACTATCAAATAGTAGTTCCAGAACCTTACAGACAGGAAATACTTAATCTGGCCCATGAAACTCCTTTGGCTGGTCATTTAGGGATTAAGAAAATGTATCACAAGATCTTGACTCACTTCTATTGGCCAAAAATCAAAAGTGATGTTGCCAAATACTGTAGATCTTGTCATTCTTGTCAAATGGTAGGAAAAACCAATCGGAAGATACCTAAGGCTCATCTGCAACTTATTCCTGCCTTTGATAAATCATTTGGTAGAACTGTGGTAGATTGTTTAGATTCCTTACCCAAGACTAAGTCAAGTAATCAATTTAAGTTAAAAATGAAACTATGGTTTGAAAGAACTACAAGGGAGAGGAATTTTGAGTCTGATATTGGAGTTGTGTTACTCTTGCTCATTCTTCTTATTTTTCTTTAGATTAGATATAACGGCTCTTACAAAGTTAAGAAGAAAATGAATTAGTTAAATTATAGTATTAGTGCTCCTGGGATCTAAATAAATTATAGGAGTACCAGTATATTGAAAGGGATAGCCATGTTAGATATGTAATTAATTTAGTTGTACCAGTCCCACTTAGTGAAGGAATATCATCAGGATTCGACTGACATTGGAACGACGAATTGTTGGAATTCAGAAATTATAAAGAATCTAGACCAGAAACTTTCACATTTGCAAGTGCAAGAAAGAAATGAACTGAAAGTGATTATTATTTTATGAGCACCTATGTCCAGATATTCTTACAAGGACAAACATAATTTTCATGACGTTGAAATTGAAAATTTCAAACAGCATCTATGCTGGACGAGTCCACTCAAACAGGAATTCTTGAAAAAGGAAATTCAATATTTGCTGGAGAATGATTTTATCAAGCCCAGTAAAACTGATTTGAGTTCATCATGCATACATGTTTCAAAACCAGATAAAACTTTCCGTATGTGTACTGATTATAGGAAGGTGAACAGAGTGACAAAACAGATTCATTCCAATTACTAAGAATTGACAATGGTATTGATAAATTTGGGAATGCCAGGTATGTCACCAAATTGGACCTTCTGAAAGGATTTTGGCAGATTCCACTACGGAAAGAGCAAAGGAAAACTCAACATTGCGACTCTAAAAGGACTCTACCAATATAAAGAAAGTCCATTTTAACGTTTCATAAAAATGTTCATCTCTGGTCTAGAGATTTGTGACATCATCATCTACAACGACACCTGGGAAGAACATCTAGCAACAATTCGATAATTCTTTAACAGACTCACTAATGTACGTTTGACAATTAATTTGTCTAAAAGTGAGTTCTGATGTGCTTGTGTTCCTTTCCTAGGACATTTTGTGGGACATGGACAAGTTAAAAATTTGAGGCTATTTCTTGATGATATAACTGCAGACGCTCTTTCCCGTGTATAATAATTCATTATATTGTGTAATTTATGCTAGTTCTTTTAATCTCAGATGTAAATTGGTTTGTGATAAAATGAAAGTTTTATCATATAAGCCTTTCTTTTTGTATGGGAGAAGGTGTTACGGCTATTGGATTTAAATTTTTTTTTTTAATTGCTAAATCCAAATTTGTTATTTAGGGTTTAATATTCATTAATTGGGAAATTATTCTGGAAAGTTTAGGCTGACCTATACACTCTAATTGTAAACAAGTTTTGACCTTGGCTTGTGGATCTAATTCCTGACCTTGCTTTGGACATTGTCAACAAGTATCTAAAACTATTGGTTAATTTCAAGGACAACTTTTTATTTTTAGTAATTTTTGGCTTATTTTCTTCTGGATCATTCTATTATTACGTGACTAGGGGAAGGTAGGCTCTTCCTCTGACCTTCTATCAATTTCTAGAAAAGACAATAATCACTTGTTTACTTCAGAAGAACAGTTATATATAGCTGTATTTTGGAAGCTAACATTAGTAGAATTTTTGGCTTAAAAGATATTAGTTGTGTATTCATGTTTGAGTTATACTTATTTTGTTCTGGACTTTATGTCAATTCGTTGGAAAAGAAGAATTATTCTATTTATTTGGAAAGAGGACGTGTTTCATAACTTCATCTGGATGATTTTAAATCAAAAACTGCATCACGTGACATTGTCAGCTATTTTGGACTACATCGTTAAGATTCGAACCTGGAACTATTAGAACATTTATTTATCATGACTTTTGCAATTCCATTCGTGGATTATTTTTGTGAATTCTATATTGGATTAATGTTTGATTTGATTCTCTAAAACTGTAAGTTTATTTATTTTATGAAAATAATTGTACTTAATAAAAATCATTGTTAAAGTTTTACAAGCTTGTTAGTTTTCACTCTTTCTGTGTTGCTGCTTATTCGAGCCTAAGCACGTAACAATGTATGTATGTTATTCATTTGGGAATAATTAATGTTTTCCATTAAACAGACAATTATGTGTTTTATATAATAATTATAATACCAAACTCTCGTATAGAGTCTTTTTTTAAATTTTTAAATCGGCTAAATTTAATCTTTTCTTTTAGTGTCACTGGTCATATGATTTTGTGTAATAAAACTTCATATTCACATTTCAGACCATGCGTGTTAGAGCATGGAGAAATATACGACATTCAGGATTATCAGGGTTTTGTGCAGTATGAGCCAGGAGAGACGTACAACGTTACAGAGCAGTGTCGTTTCATTATTGGTCGCCATTCTAAATTCTGTGAGGTATTACATTGGGTGTGAATGCTTCTGTGCGTGTTAGAACAAGCGTGCGTAGATTTGTTCCTCATTGAGATCATCAATGAAAGGAAACTCTTTACGATAAGTATAAACCTAATGTGGCATGTAGCACAGTCCACAAACATTGGATTGTCTTTATAAGCAATATTACTCATGCGCTTTTAATATTTGATTTGCGCATTAGACCGAAAAGTTATTAATTTGTATGAGGCTTACAAATAATTGACGCTGGATCGCCAGTTGTATTGTTAAGTAGGAATTACATTTACATACACTTTTAAAATAATACAGTTATGTTAATACAAATAAGGCTTTTGAGAAAGCTCTATGATGGATATTTTTAAAATATGAGGAGACCAGCAGAAAAGTTCCAGTATATGATTATGTTGCACACAAAAGGGTTTTAGAAGCTATATGATTTGTTTGGGAAAACTGGACCAAATAGTCTCATCACAGGTTGACAATAATGACCAATAGCTTAAAAATACTTCCGGTCATCTTGTAACACACGAAGCACAACAATCAGAACACATATCAGTCCGATTGCTGATGCAATGTTGTTTCTGAATATATTCTAAATTTTCATATCGTATCTCACTTCCTGATTTGTAACAAACACGGTGAGACTTGTCATATAACAGCATTTCACACAATTTCATTTTATATGATGAGAAATAAAGACCTGTTTTGGGAAAATTAGCACCATTATTGGCAGCATTGTACGCGTTTGTGCGTATTTTTGTGTATTTATTTTATGTAACCTAACGATTAAACCTTCTAAATCTTTGTATGTCAACATAATTGCATATTTATGTTGATTTGAAAACTCTCCAACTTTTATTTCTGCTTATACATGTATACATGCCTAACACGTTACCTTGTCTTGGACGTTAATGTTGTCATGCTAAATGTATTGTATCACCTTTATAACTGCGGCATAAGTATTGTCCTCACGAGTATTCATAAAAACAAATAAAGATATATTATTTAAAGTGAGTTTTCATGTATTTTTCTGTTTGCCGTAAATATCGAAAACCAGCACAGCATTTTAAGGATAAATTTTGCCCGCTGATGCATCTTTACAGATTGTTTCCCTGGAAGTGAGATTGCTGAGTAACTTTTATTAAAACAACATCTGTTTAATCCTACCCTTTGCTGCTTTAAAAAAAATCAACGTCCTAGAAAAGTTAGTAAATGTTATCAAACGTTCCTTGGTTTCCAAAAACGATCGTTTAAACAAACTGAGTGTATACATTTTGAAGCAGACCATGCAATGCGTCGTGTTTAGCTATATAGATCGTCATCCATTGATACGACATTAACTTTGCAACGAAACACTACATTTCTTTTGTGCCAATTTTTAGCGTTTTCAGACATAGAAAATGAGAAAGCTAATGTATCCGCTCGAGTTGCCAGAAATTGCCAATCCAATACTGTCAGGCGTGATTTGAAATTCGATTTTGAGGTAAATGCATCATAGTTAATAGCCGTATTCGGCCGTTAAGGGGACTACCTCCATCTGTTCATCAATTTACGATCTTTTAAGACCGAACCAGAGCATGTTTGCGTTAAGATGAGATGTACAGATCCCACAACGGGCAAATGCATAGACAAATATCACGGTGCAGCCAGAGGAAATACATGTGGGCAAAATAAAGTAATTCTCTCTCTCTCCCTCTCTCTCTCTCTCTCTCTCTCTCTCTCTCTCTCTCTCTCTCTCTCTCAGAAATATAATTGGTTTCTTAGGTTACAAAAGGTTGAGTAGTCAAAAGATAAGATTAAGTCCAAACCATGAAAGGATCTTGGCAATATGCGATATTGCGTTATATAGTAAAGAAGTATAAAGTGTAAAGCAAACGTTTAATAATGTTACACAGTAGCACACACTTAAATACTTAAAACTAGTAGATATATCAACTGGCCTGCTACAGAAACCCCTAGTTCATAACACATTACTGTTTTTAGGTCAAAAAGCTGCGTTTATTATCTGTTACTAATAATGCCTAAACTTTCATGTGTGATATATGATATATGCAAACAAGAAGGCGTGTTTCTTTGAAATGCACATTTTGCCTAAGGTTAAAGGTGTTTTATATATATATTGAGAATGTATAACTCTTAATTACGTAACGTGTTTAAATAGATAAGTGTAAAGGTCAGTCTATATATCTATCTCTATATCTATCTATCTATATATCTATCTATCTATCTACCTATCTATCTATCTATCTGTCTGTCTGAATCTCTCTCTCTCTCTCTCTATATATATATATAGATATATATATATTGAAACATATATATATATATATGTTTTTTTATATTCATTCCTTTACAACAGTGGTGCATTCAATCAAGGTGTGTTTCAAAGGTTTGAAGCGTTTGGAAGGGTGAGTTTAAGTCATTGGGAAGTGATACTGTTGTCTTTCTACCAGTTCGCAATTATAAAGTTGTTACGTTTAAAAGGATTACTATTAGATTTAATGTGCATAGTTTACGAGTTGTTTTCCGTTAAATTGTATTTAATGTACATACATTACGAGTTGTTTTCCGTTAAATTAGATTTAATGTGCATAGTTTACGAGTTGTTTTCCGTTAAATTAGATTTAATTTGCATAGTTTACGAGTTGTTTTCCGTTAAATTAGATTTCGTCTGCATATCTTATTAGTTGTTTTCCGTTAAATTAGATTTAATTTACATAATTACGAACTGTTTTCCGTTAAATTAGATTTAATCTGCAAAGTTTACGAGTTGTTTTCCGATAAATTAGATTTCATTTGCATGGTTACCAGTTGTTTTCCGCTAAATTAGATTTAATTTGCATAGATTACGAGTTGTTTTCCGTTAAATTAGATTTAATCTGCATAGTTTAAGAGTTGTTTTCCGTTAAATTAGATTTAATTTGCATGGTTACCAGTTGTTTTTCGCTAAATTAGATTTAATTTGCATGGTTACAAGTTGTTTTCCGTTAAATTAGATTTAATTTGCATGGTTACCAGATGTTTTCCGCTAAATTAGATTTTATTTGCATTGATTACGAGTTGCTTTCCGTTAAATTAGATTTAATCTGCATAGTTTACGAGTTGTTTTCCATTAAATTAGATTTAATTTGCATGGTTACCAGTTGATTTTCGCTAAATTAGATTTAATTTGCATGGTTACAAGTTGTTTTCCGTTAAATTAGATTTAATTTGCATAATTACGAGTTGTTTTCCGTTAAATTAGATTTAATCTGTATAGTTTACGAGTTGTTTTCCGTTAAATTAGATTTAATTTGCATGGTTACCAGTTGTTTTCCGTTAAATTAGATTTAATTTGCATGGTTACGAGTTGTTTTCCGTTAAATTAGATTTAATCTGCATAGTTTACGAGTTGTTTTTCGTTAAATGCTAACGAACTCTATACAAAACTATTCGATATGTTAGTTAAGTTTGTTTTTGAAAAAATAATTTTTAATCTATCTTGTAGTTAGTGGGTCATGAACATGTGACGTCTTTTTTAGTTTAAGTATTATCTGTGGTGATGATGATGATGATGATGATGATGATGATGATGATGATGATGTCAATTATTATGATGTTGGTGATGTAAATGATGACTCTAATTGTTTTAAACTCTATTATAATGATGTTTATGAATCGTAGTTTCCAGCATATATTTTTCAATAAATATGGATGACAGCATATTAATGCAATGATGTTTTTTCTTTCAGATCTTGATGAAGCCATTTGCAAAATATTTGCGATGATTGAGGGATTTTCAAGGTTGATAACTTGTAGGGAGTCTGCTCTTGCATATTTGTGTCGAGACATCTGTTATTGAGCAAAATGTATGAGTTTAGTAAATCTTTCCATGTATATTAATTAAATATTTACAACTGATTGTATTAATATAAATAAACGCTATATTATGAAGTATGCTAAGAGAATGGCAAGTATGTGTTTTATTTTTATTTTAACAGATTTGACGAATTTTTCATGGAACCTCGTGTATTTCGCAGGTTCATTTTATTAGTTTAACACATGTCTTGGTGGTATCGAAACTAAATTAAAGGACAAAGGAAATACCAAGCACTTGATATAATGCAGAAGAAAATCCTTGGTCACGTGATTATAAATGATCGATCATGTATTGATTACTATATAAACAATTATATATCATATGTGTTTATTTTACTTTCCCTAGGGAAAGTGAACTAAGTGCTAGTTTCACACACAGCATACATTCGCGTCCATTGGTATCTGATTGGATTTATAAGAAGTAGAAATAACGTGAAGTATATAATTTTTAGCATGTTGCAAATTAAATAATGAATAATATAATATTAGCAACATGATTCATTGAGCTTAGTAATAAACTACTATAGTTTAGGTAAAACTACTGTGAAAACTATTACGAATAATTGAAATTCATGTATACTTTGTAATTATGTGCGAAATACTATTTTACTATTCTTCAACAATTAAAGTAAGCAGTTATATTCCAATTTCATGTAGAAAACTATCCCATCAATATTTAGTTATTTCCTTGGAGTTATTGCTTAAACAAGGATATTAAACGTCATATTTCACGGATTTTTAAATTAAAGAGAACTAGCCATCGTGTCGATCAAGTGTTCTCTAACAATAAAAGGTTCATTAAGTAAACAGTATAAAATAAACAGATGTAATTACATGACACTTGTATTTTCTCACCATCTGGCAATGACCAGGTTCGATGATCACAACACCTTTTTAATTTCCAAAACATCGGTGTATTGATTTTCATTCACGTTATTTTCCCTACCTTATCTAAATTATATATTTATCATATTGGTTGAAACGTTATTACAATTAAATTTGCAATATGTACTTACGTCCATGACTAATGGGTAATGTGCGTTTGCATATTGGAAGAGAAACATATTAGTGATCAGTTTAGATACTCTATGGAGAGTAAATAGATATTAATTCATTCTTCCAAGACACACGTGCCAGCATTTTATAAAATTAAATGTTGTGTTCTAGTTGACTCAGTACGCAGCATACATACATAATTTGACTAATTAAGTTTAAACGATCTATCCAATGGCACCAAGCAAAATGGGACATTTTTTTAAAAGCAGATCTCACTTCATGCTTTAAGCAGATCTCACTTCATTTATTTGCTTCACACCGGTATCGATATTATCATTTAAACAGCCCAAGCAAATATTTCATGACATTTACCTGGCAAACAATACCAGTGTAAACTCATAAAGCATTGATAAATGCCTATGAAAATTGAAGATGAAACCTTCAGGCCGGAACAGCAACAAACTCCAATATTCATGTAATAAGTGTGGTATCTATGTTCAGTCAAATACCTGTATAATTCTCATTATTAGGTAATAATCAAAAGTCTGCCACTAATCATAATTAAATAATAATTAGTAGTCTGGTATGTAATAGTACTACATAGTAACGTATGTTTAACAGGTAATTTTTGCACAAGATATATTACCTCATTAATACTTTTTTTTACAAATGAAAGCAAAGTAGACCAACTAAACATGCTGGGAATATAGAAAATGACAATTGTGTACAAACATCTTTGGTAATTATATTTCAACATGTATGCTAAATATTTCTTGAATGTATTAAAGGAAGTGATTAATGATACCTTTACATAATTAGGTAAACTGTCAGTTTTGTGTGCATGTGCATGATGTGAGAATTTGATATAAATGTGTCTTGAAGATGGGTAAGATAAAAGATCAAGATATGATATGCTACCGTATGTTTAGTTCCAAACACGATTAGATTAAAAAATAACCTCTAGTGACACAATGGCTGGATGGGCTGGTTTTGTTCGGTGCATGCGCAGGTTGCTGTTGAGGCCAACCATTGCACAGAATGTCCGTTTACATAAGGAACAAGGAGATGAGTAGAGCATTGCATGGTGGAATGAAACTGGTTCAGCTTCTTGCGTCTCTTTGGTGCACCGTCCACGTTTTGCATGCGTAAAGTAGTGTGAGGAGTAAAACTGCCTTGTAGACATTTAGTTTGTTCTGGAAGATGATGCTTCTTCTATTCCAGACATTGCCATACAATATGCACGACGTTGCGCTGTATATGGCCATGCGAATGTTCACTCGATGGATGTCGCAGGTCTGGATGATCCCTTTGCTCTTATACGGATGGAGTATGGAAACGTCTCGGAATTAATGGTGTGCTTTGCCACTGCAGAGAAAACATAATCGCTTTAAGTGTCTCAAGCAAAGCTAGAGAGTCATCCCGTGCTTGGTTGATGGTTAATTGGGAGAGAGGACGGATGGATTTATCGTTGATGGATATCAACTGATGATATTAAGCTGCTTTCTGCCAGACAAGTCAGGAGTCGGTCGTTTCCTCCCTTGGGTGGTCCAGTCCATTTGCAAATCAGTTTTGTATTCATGGTAAAGCCGACACGAATGTGCTTCCGGAGCTTCTTTTACAGAGTTTGCCTTCTCCTTCATGGCTAGTCCCTATCAAGGCTGCATGCAACCAGTTCCTTTTGGCGAGTTCATGTCCTATTAGGGCGGTTGTGTTCTGGAGTCTTTTCGCATGGTCTCGGTTCAGTCTGCTGCACTCAATTCATGCACCAAGTGTGAGAGGAAGAATCCACATTTTCTTCTTTGTATTTTGACCTCAAGCTGAGGTATGCCCCCTACTCATGCCAGGGAGGGGAGCATTGCATTCATAAAGAGGGCTGCTCAGTCGCTAAGGAGGCTTTCGGACTCCACTGCTGCTCTGTATCAGTGGTGAACGACCCTAATGGCCTGATCCGCCTGTGTTCCAGTTTGTGAACAAATCTGCCTGTGTACCCAGCCCTTTTGCTTCGACGCTTTCATGTCGCCACAGGACGTCAGTGGGTGATGAATTGGAATGATTGGATTACAAAAAATTAGTTTTTTATGTGAGGAAGAGTTGCGGATTTCATCTATCACTCGCCCAAAACCGTCGGCGTACTTCAGCCTGACAACGTCGAAACCGCCGGAGAAAGAGTTGAGTGCAGTGGGTAGCCAGGGTGGCCTACCTCTTTCGTGGAGCTCGTAGCTGTCCACTTCGCTTTGCTGGGAATCGCCTCTTGCCCGTGGACCAGCTTGTGATTCCTCCGCGAACGGCGAAGAATGCATTTTTCATATTCTAGATAGACAAACCCTAACTCACTGAGGGATTAAGACCCGTCGGTTACCCTCAGCCTGGTCGATCTGGCTAGTTGAGACCGTTTTCCGACATGTGGCCGCTGTGAATGCCACATCTTCTTGAAACCACAAATGAGAGCTGAATGCCAAGCGGGGAAAACAGGTGGGCGAGCTTCCATCGAATGAGTACAACTGCCTAACCAGCCAGAGGGTTTACCCCGCCCATCCCGCCCATGGACACCCTCTACGCTCTCATATGACAGTGACAAAATATAATAATGTGCATTTTGTTCCAAAAAGAATCCAACCATTCTTTAATGAAATGATTATCCATTTATCAGCCTGTAAGCAAAATTTAAATTAAGCAGTCAGTTAACAAAAAAACACATTTACGAGTACAAAGAATAATGTAAATGTTGAAATTACTGAAACACCTTTTACAAATTAAATTAAAAACGATATTCTTATTCCAAGACCACAGTGAATAACCCAATTTTCCCTGAATGTGTGCAGTATTTATAATAAATGAAATTAATTTTTGGTTTTATACCTCTATCGAAATGAAAGCTAACAAATTAAGGCAAACATATTACGTCTAAATTTTAACAAAGCTACAGTTTTCAAGAGATGTACAATATGTACACATTTATACATATGTTTTGTAATTATATTAAGAATTTCATACTATGGTTTCCTTGAACAGATACATATCATGGTTTGGCACCATTAAATGAATTCCTATAAGTGTATGTGTCTTGTAAACAGATTAATAATAATAATATATCCGTTTCACGTGTAATTTCATGTCAAATTACATATTTAAATGTTAAATGTTAATAAAGACTGAATAGCTCCTTAATACTACAATCAATATAATCGCTCTAAACAGTTTTACATATGGTTTAATAACTTCCTCGTTAATTATAAGCATAAGTGTACTTAAAAGGGAAACAATGCAACACATATTTTAATAATACAAGTGTAAATTTTTGCTTAAATGAGACGGACATTGCTTATAAGGTAATTTGCAGCCCAAAAATTTTTTTAAAAAAAAAACACGTGGTGAACGTATTGGTATTGTCGAGATACCATATGATAAGTGCGATTATGGATGATAAGTGCGATTATGGATGATCAGTGCGATTACGGATGATAAGTGCGATTATGGATGATAAGTGCGATTACGGATGATAAATGCGATTATGGATGATAAGTGCGATTATGGATGATAAGTGCGATTACGGATGATAAGTGCGATTACGGATGGTAAATGCGATGTAATCATGTGTATTATAACTCACCCATAATGTCAATAGAAAAAAACAATATTCGTGTCCATGTGTTAGCGATACACCAAAAGCTGCAAGCATGTCTAAATAAGAACAGTGATTATATGTGGTTTATGTTTTAGATCATCGGACACAAATTAGGTCAAATATCATAATTTTATGTTTAAAGTGAATGAATGGGTGTTTATAACAATATCTATTTAGATGAACATGTGTGTACTTCTGATGATAGCATCACAACACAATTTCCAACGATATTTGAGATTTTAACCCTACATAAGGATTTGTTAACGATGGCCTGGTTTTAGATATACTACAGTTCACTAACAGAATGCTTTAGCAAATTTTTTGGACTCATTATCTGTCATTACTCTTGATGAAAATGTATTACGAAAAATGACATGTACGTTATAAAAGTACATTCATAATAATTGTACAAGCCTGACTGATTAAACTGAAAGATTGGAAGATAGTCAAGAAAGAATGATCAAGAGACATGAGAGCGGTTGAAATTATAACACAAGGGGTAAACATAGGAGAACGAAAAAAACAAATAATACGACACACCAAAAATCATTTCGTAATACAATTATGTATGTTGTTGCCTCGAGACTTGTACTGTATTTCTTTTCGCTTGCAATTTACGTATTGGCGCTTTGCAGGTTGTTCTTTGTTTAAAGCTATTTTGGTTTTCATCTACGTAGACAGGATCATTACAGTACACAATTCAATACATCCAAGAGCTATACAAATAACTCCATTACCAGCTTTTAATCCGAAGTATTCTGTACAATAAATTATATATTTTAGTTTATTAAACCATCAATGATATTAATCAACGTTTATTTAATTAACCTATAACGATTGTCACCAAAAGCGTTGATGCATGTTTCATATATCAATGATTTTATTTAAATAAATATGGATCTTATTGCTAGACGAATTGGGAACAGCATCGCCTGCATAATTGCTTTTAATTCATTTCTTTCCAAAATTCTCAATCATTTGTATTGATATCAAACGAGCGGTTATCAACCACCATATAGCTCGTTAATGTGCATCAATTGGTACGCCATTGACATAGCATTTAACCAACACACGTTTCTTTTTTCTAAGATATTTCTTATATTTTGGTAAGATAATTTATTCTTTCTGATAATGCTCAACTACTACCCTATTTAGATTAGCACTGTGAAATAATTCGTTCTTTTTCACTTTGCTTTATTCTGACAGGAAGTGGTTGTTTGTGGCTGATGTTCTTTAATATGACGTATCAACCTTATGAGTCATGTAGTTTATATTCGGTTTAACTACCTCAATGTATATTTTTAACTTTAATTGTAAGTAATTTATTAAAAATGTCGACTGGAAATCAAATGCGAAATAAAAATCTACGATTAAACCAACTTGAATATCCAAAACGTATATAGCAACCAGTCTGGTGAAGGTTGGATACAATGGATTGAAAATAAAGGAAGACAAAGACGGCTACTGTAGAATACAATAATGAAACAACGATACTATCATTATTGTTATAGAAATAATCTCCATTTAGTGTGATGATAAGAGAATACAACAAATGGTTGGTCGGAGCAAATTCTCAAAGATCTTACTTAAATGGAAGCAACAATTGCAAAGTCTATTTATGTAACTGTGGCAAGACAGTCCGAAAACGAAACATATTTCAACGCGGTAGCCAATTGAGAACGGTGTTTGTAATTGCTGAAAACACCACCCAATATTGTAATGAAATAACTGCGAGAAAATACATTATTCGCAAACTTATGTCGATACAATAAATGTACAATAATAAGGGTAAAATGACCATTAATTACATTATTCGTCTATTTATGTCGATATAATAAATGTAAAACAATAAGGGTAAAATGACCATTAAAAACATTAATCGCAGATTTATGTCGATAAAATAAATGTATAATAAAGATTAGGATTTCGTAACCGTCTATATAATATATCACTTTGATGCAAACACATTTTCTTGACAATAATGCATAGGGCAGAAGAAACCACTGTTTATTGGCAAGTAAACGTTAATGAAACAAGCAGCAGAGAGGGTGAACAGACCAACTTTTACATGCGTCGATTTAGCAAACTGATGCTTCCTCGAAATTGCTTGATAGGCGTCAATTTAGCAAACTTAGGCTTCCTTGAAAATACTTAATTAAATTTTTCAGTAAAAAAAATAAAATTTTAAAAAAAAGCCATTTTTTGGGGTTGTCACCATCTCCTCGCTGCATAGATTTTTCACGATGGAGTGAGAACGTGGACTGCGTCTGATTTGGTCTAAGGCTTCCTCGAAGGGTAAAACAAAGACGTCATTGTCGTTGGCGTTCACCCTCTCTGCTGCTATGAAAATCTTCGATTTTTCCTAACTAAATATTTGATCAAGTCCGACGCGATATCTAGTCCGAGGGTCTGATAAATTTATCGTCACACATCCATGTGGGATTGACTGAGCGCGGCTAAAGAAATTTATAAATTGATTATGATCCATATCACCACAACAGTAAGTTTGCCAAATATTTATAAGAGCATGTGTATCAACTCCGTTAAATACACACAGCATATTGCAGTTATCTCTGATCACTTTTGGTATTTGAGTGTAACGTTGAGTAACATATATCACGTCGGTGCTTTTATGTCTGCCTCTGGAAAATATCCTAGCAAGATTCTTTTGATTGTCTAACATGATATCATCATATACGACTAAATTGTTAATACTGCCGTCGATGGAGTCAATGTTAGGTGCCTCTTCGATATCGGTTATAAACTCAATAACATCATCGCCGTTAATTTCTCGCGCGGTTTCGTTAAAAGCTTTTAACACTTCATAGCATCGTTGATCGTCTACACTCGGAGCAATCAAATACAACTTATCCCACACCATCCATCACGTTATCAAATTAAGTAGCAATTGTGTTTTACCACTTCCAGATGGTCTGATGATAATCGCGCGAATAGAATTTGGAAACATTGCATGGTGTTTAATAGGTTACCGTCGTCTCGTAGCTGAATAATCGATTACATTCATGCTGTTATATAATAAATTATGTATCTATATTGTGTGAAATGTAAGACGCGTACTGGCACAAATGACTTGACGACAATTACAACGAAAAATAATCGATCAGCGCTTTCTGGTAAGTGTGTACAATGTAGTACAAAGAAATTTAGATTTGTTTCTACGAAACCTTTAAAAAAAAACGAGGAGGTGATATTGCAGCCAAGTTAGTGAAACTCCCAGGAACACCGTGGGCAAAATACTCAGGAGAAAAGCATCTTCCAGGGCATAGTTATTGTGGACCGGGAACACGATTAGATATCAGACTCGATTACCAAAACCAACTCTAACCCGGTGAATATCCAATAAACGCTATTGAAAAGGCGTGTCATGTTCATGATGTTGCTTATAAAAGCAGCAATCTTCAACATAGACATCTCGCGGATGTGAAATTAATTCATGCGTTGAATGCTATTCCTGATAAATCATTCAAAGAAAAATTGGCTTCGTGGTTGATAAAATCCGCTATGAAAGGTAAATTGATGTTAGGTGCTGGTAATTAATAATATGGAATCTATTTATTATTCTCCGAGGGGGTACTGCAGAGGCAAGGCAGCAATCAGTAAACTCGCTAGCGTATCAAAGGTGAAAAAAACCACTGCGGCTAATTGGTTATCTAAACAGGCTATATGACAAATTTATTTACCACCGCCTAAACGAATTAACTACTCGCATTTTGATGTTACAGGACCCAATGAAGTTCATTAAGCTGATATACTATTTTTACCACATGACAACGGTTATAAATACGCGTTAACGTTAGTTGATGTTGCGAGTCGATACAAACAAGCAGAACCACTGAAGACAAAATCATCACCTGAAGTAGCTTCTGCATTTGAAAGGATTTATCGACGAGGTCCACTACGCTGGCCAAATCTGTTACAATTTGATCCTGGCAAGGAATTTCAAGGCGCTGTTTTATCAGTGATGAAACATCATAATATCACCATCATACCGGGGCATACTGCACTACATCGCGATCAGGCAATTATGGAACGATTTAATCGGACTCTTGCTGAGCGGTTATTTGGATATCAATACGCGAAGGAGTTTATTCAGGATACAATATCCCGTGAATGGGTCAAGAGATTACCAGGTGTAGTTACCGCGCTGAATAATGAGATTACTAGAACAATCAACATGAAACCTAAAAACGCTATTAAAAAGAAGTATATACCCGTACAACCACAAAAAGATTTCAAAGAATCAATTCTTGGTAGTAATGTCACTGTTAGGTATTTATACGAACCAGGAGAGCTTGAAGGTGGTAAAAAAAAGAGCTGCCGATCCTATTTGGAGCGTCACGACGCATAAGATATCCGGGATAACACGATCTACGGGAAGACCAGCAATCTATAGACTGGATTCAACTGCTCCTCAGCGAGGATTTACTCGACAACAGCTACAAGTGATATCAGAGGATACTCAATTACCACCGCGTGGTCTTAACTAGCGCCGTTGCGTCTGTTGCACTCAAGACAAGTCAACATCACATTGTCGTTGGTATGACCAATGCTGTTATTTTTTCTATCTACGGTAAATTGGCGAGGATCTTTATCCGAATACTGCCAACGCATTATACAATTGCAACTCACGCAGTGATTATTCTGTTGTTGCTTCAGCTTAATTATTAATTCAGCATCAATGTCAAATTCTCGTTTTTTTTTATCCTGTTGTTTATAACCATAGAGTTTTTTCTGATTATATCCTTGACGTTGTCGGCGCTGATAATATTACTTATTGAATTATCCGTAGGATTTTCAAGGACAATTCTTCGAAGTTGATTTATTCTCCGTGCTCGAGACATTGCAAGATAAACTAAATTCGACTACTCAATGCGATTATCTACTATCCAAATAATTGTATCTGTGATAGTTAATCCCTGTGAAGAGTGTATTGTTGCTGCGTATCCTAACGTCCACGGGGATTTATTAGCACGCAATGCATCTTCAACGACGCTGATATCAACCACCACAATATCATTTAACACTAAATTCTGCTTTTCACGCTGTCCTGGAATATCAACTTCAATATTCTGTTTTCGTGTATCCGAAGACCTATAACACAACGGTACTGGAAGGGTTGCAAATTTTTCTTTATGCGTTTCAAATAACTTCATCTGGAGTGCGTCTCTGACAATTTTTCTACTCGCGATTATCAAATCATTTGGTCTCCACGTTTCCAAAAAATCATTCATTGGAGTTTCTGAAATTATTTCACGCGCTATTTCACATTGGATTTTATCCGGTTGTAATCTAATTAGCGCTTTGAATTCTCGTAATTGTTCATCAAGTGATCTATGGTCGGTATTAATTTCTTCGTAATAGTCTACAAAACCTTTTAACCATTCATGTGGGGATGCACCGATAAATGGCGGTGGTTGACTGTGATCCCCGCACATGACGACCTTTGTGTTTTTGTTTAGCAACCATTCAAGAAATGTCTGTAATACTATCAACGATACAGTGCATATTTCATCCCAGATTATGATTTCAGGAATGAAGTTATCACCCATTTGATCAGGAGTCCATGTATCACCTTTCCATCGAAAGAAGCTGTGATAAGTACAGGTTTTTACTCCCCGCGCTATCATCTCTCTGGCGAGTCAGTGAGTTGGTGTTAACACAATCATGGCTGACCGACGAAATAATTCAATTTCAC
The DNA here is from genome assembly GCA_029339505.1 of Unio delphinus. Classification (NCBI taxonomy): domain Eukaryota; kingdom Metazoa; phylum Mollusca; class Bivalvia; order Unionida; family Unionidae; genus Unio; species Unio delphinus. The sequence continues at coordinate 782,218 of JAQISU010000338.1, forward strand.
GAGTTATCTTTCCTGACCCACCACAACCGTTTAAATAAACTGTCTTGTATCTACATACGGGATCAGATACGGGTTTTGCATTAGAAAATTCTGATTGAATTTCAATATGGTTACATGAAAGATATTTATCATCCATGGCAACGTCTGCGGATTCACAATACTCATGTAGTGTTTCCTTTTTAAATCGCCAACGTCCCCAATTTTCCTCGGGATCTGTGAATGCCGCTACATCCGATTTGTATTTATTGTGTATATACATCGAATCAGTAGCTACTCTAACCGCAGTATTAGGAAATCTATTTATCATCGAAAATAGATTAATAGAAGCATAGGCTATCATAGAACTTCTCAAATGTGTATACTGGGAATTATATTCATCACAGTAGGTAACAACTGTACCCTATTTCTCACCATTGGATAGAAAAACATCCTTACGGGATACAAGTTTTCCCTGTTTCGTTAAATCCGCTACAATAAAATTGTATTCTGCGTCGTCTATGATCAACCTCGAAGAGTATTTTGCATTGTCATATCTAACACCTTGAGTGAATTTACCAATTATTTTTCGTCCAAAATCTTTGGCTTCTTTGTTTTTAATTTCAAATAACTTCTTAGACAATTTCATGATTTCTTCCTTGCTGAAATCTGGAATATGCTCTCGCTGTTCGTTAATTATACGATTTAAATCGGGCTGTGGTAATCAAACATCCTTCTGCGCGCGATAGCATATAATAGCTTCACCAACAATCAACGATTGTAACATCTCACAATCAATCATATACCGCAATAACACAATTGGCATCCAATGTTTCACAGATAGGTGTCTACCAATCCAAAGATAAGTACACGGTTGTAACCCTGTAGCGAGTTCAAATGATATCACACGAGCGAATCCGGTTAAATCAAAATCGGGTAATGGCCCATTAATGGCAACACGAGTCATTTCATGCGTGGGGTGTCCAAATCGTTTAAAATACTCAGAGCATTCTCCATACCCGAGAAAACTTCCAGGATAACACGCGGATATATCAATTGAAATCATACCATCACGTGAATATTTTGTATTCCACAGTCCTCCATGACCAAATTCGACGCAACTCAATTTATCGTCCTCAAGAAAATCACTTCGTGTTGGACGCCATGAGTTTTTTTCTCTTGCAAAGTGAGCTACCACTGATGGAATAGTAAAACTATCCGTGAGTAGTTTTTCATGGAATGAAATCTCTTTTGGATTTTCCGGGGAAAAAACATTAGCGGTTTTTCTCATTCTGTTATCTAACTCTTCAATTCGATATAATTCACCATTTGGTCTTACAAATTGATCAAATCCTATTTCAGAATTTTCATCACTTCTAAGTAACCACACTGACACAGGATCATCCTTACACAGCGTGTGAATAGCATCAAATAATTTCTCTTCATAGAAAACATCCCTGAGGGATTCCCCGGAAAATTCCTCGGGGATATATCTCACGATTCGTTATCGTGCAAATATTGTTACTGCAGCCGTCCACGCGTGTTTGTTATGATCAATAATTTGTATTGGCGCTCCTCGCGATTGATATTTTGGTTCGTATAATACTTACTGATATTGGGAATTTTAATAATGTTTCTAATTTAGGTATATCAGAAATCTTTGCACCGTGCTGTTTCACTGTTAGTTCCCGTTCGGTTATTTTCCTACGTCGCAGATCAGTTAGTTTATTTCCTCGGGATGCATTTGTGAAGTGTTCCATTATCCGTGTTGCTACACAATTCAGTGTTGAATCACCTTGTGATTTCGACGACAGTTTCATAGGAGCTAGTTTTTCAATATTGGGTTTATCATTTAACGGATATATTCCATAAACGATTGCTGTTACAGGATAAGATCTCTCGTAGTATGGTTTGTCAATTCCAGTTAGAATTCCTGGTTTGGAATCTTTACTCACAATGACAGTTTTTTATCCTTGAGAATTGGAACTAATTTATCTCTGATAACCCATTCACCTTCGACTTCGATAATAAATTTTATTCTTAAAAAATACCTCTGTTGAGAATTGCTTTGCAATGAAAATCCTTTGGATTTTACACCCTTGGATTTCCAGGCCCTTGGCTGGCCAAGGTGTGAAATTATCTCAGCTGCTCTTTTGTCGTTCATGGTAGCATCGATGTTGGGTACATTGACATCGACATTGATAATTCGAAATGTCGACCACGTATGAGATGCTCCATCGCGCTTAAATTCATTAAAACAGTCGCTGATTTTACTCAACATGGTTCTATCGTCTATTAGATTTTTTGGTATATCAGAGATTTTATCGAGATTAAATCTAGCATTTTCCCAAGGCTTAATTTTCGATAATCTCTCGAACTCCTTCATATCGAGATTAAATCTAGCATTTTCCCAAGGCTTAATTTTCGATAATCTCTCGAACTCCTTCATATCGAGATAAAATCTAGCATTTTCCCAAGGCTTAATTTTCGATAATCTCTCGAACTCCTTCATATCGAGATTAAATCTAGCATTTTCCCAAGGCTTAATTTTCGATAATCTCTTGAACTCCTTCATGCTATCGTCTATTAGACGTTTTGGTTTAACAGATACTCTATCGATATAAAAATCTGGGATTAATTTTCGATAATCTCTTGAACTCCTTCATGCTATCGTCTATTAGACGTTTTGGTTTAACAGATACTCTATCGAGATTAAATCTGGGATTAATTTTCGATAATCTCTTAAACTCCTTCATGCTATCATCTATTAGACGTTTTGGTTTAGCATTTTTCAAAGGCTTAATTTTCGATAATCTCTTTAATTCTTTCATATTATAATTAAAACAAGTATTTAAATAGAAAAGAATATTATATAATGAATCATTGCAAATAGCTTATGTTTTTATCAAAGACTCCGTGTAACAAATCATGCAGAAATGAATTCTGTGGGTATCATATGCAAAGCGTGAGAAACGGTTCAAAAGGTCCTCTTCCATGCATCCATTTTGGATAGGTGTTAGAGGCAAATCAGAGTTATGTATCAATTGCGGTGGTAGGCGTTATAGAGAGTTGAAGCGTTATTATGACAAAAAAAAAAGTCCTGACTCTGTCAACGACAACGTCAATGGCAACGTCAACGGCAAAATCATAAAAACTGCCTTGGACTACATAGAAAGATTTCCCAATGTTATTCTTCAGCCAATCAATGAATTAGACAAATAAGTATATTGTATACAAATGAGCCAAGAATTTCAACGACATCCTGTTATTGCAAACTATGAAGTCTCTCGTGATGGTGTTGTTAGACACTGTAGACTCAAGAATTCGGTTGGTTCTCTGAGTAATCAAGGATATTTGATATTTACTGCTGGAGGGAAAATGCATCATAATCACCGTTTCGTTTATGAAGTATTTAACGGATTGATCAAGGATGACTTTGTTATTGATCACATTGATGGTATTAGGACTAATAATTCTTTAAATAATTTAGAAGCCGTTACACAACGCGAAAATATTAAACGAGGAAGAACTGGACTATACTCGAAAAAATACAAACCCGTAAATTTAATTAATACTGACAACGAGGAAAAACTATATCCGTCTCTAAATAGCGCCGGTAGGTATTTTGATATTTGTTCCTCCTCAGTACGATTTGTTTGTTTGTTTTTTATGGTTTAACGCCATTTTTTCAGCACAATATAGGCTATACATGGCGGCCAGTATTAATGGTGGAGGAAGAAACCGGACAAACCCCGGAAAGAACCACCGACCCACGAGAAGCTACTGGCAAGCTTTCTCACATAACTACATTTGCCGAATCTTAGACTCGAACACACGCAGACAGAGGTGAGATGGCAGTGGTCCGTAACGGACAGCGCTTTAGACCACTCGGCCACTCGGGGCCCCAGTACGATTTGTTGCAGAAGGAGTACAAAATTCGGCGATTTCCAGAACAAATGGACACAAAATTCGATTTATTTACGCCTAACTGTATACTCGCATTATTCTATAGCATTAGCGGAGATTACTCGCTTGGGTATCTCCGCGTGACAAATCACCAATGACACAGTTATGGATCTTAAACACTGTCATTGGTGATTGGTTGGTTTCGCTATCATGAATCGCAACAGGATATAATCAATTTTCTTTTTTCATAGGAAACTAATACAACTGTTTTATATACATTTCGTATTTGATTTGTTTTTTTTAGTGTCTTTTCAAGTATTCTGTCTCACTTAAACGTTGTCAATGATCACTATTAAAAACAACAAAGAATAAAATCACCACACCGCTATGTGCTGTTAGTCGTGTATAAGCGGCATATATACCATACTATAGCCCTATACTATTGGGGGTTTTCGCGTTCGAAAATCATACATGTGATCATTACAATCTATACACTTCCGGGTGTATGGGTGCCTTTTGGTATTCATACAACCTAGGATTTTGTCTAGGTTGTAATGATCACGTATGAATGTAGATCCACCCCCGTCATCCATTGTCATTGTATATACCATAATCACCCTATTGTGTGCCGTCCTTAATTAAGTATTCATCCATTGCATTGTAAATACCATTGTCATTTCATTCATTGTAAATACCATATCACCTATAATCTATTGTTGTGTGCCATCCTTAATTAAGTATTCATCCATTGCATTGTAAATACCATATCACCTATAATCTATTGTTATGTGCTGTCCGTGCGGTCCACATTCACCAAACGTATCCTCTTGTAGGTCAAACCCGTTATTTGACGAGTTAGACTTACTCACAGGGGAATACGCTTCGTTATTATATGTAACCTATTGGCGCCGCTTGATGTATAAACACCAAGGGGTTCCAAACGGGTGATGTGTAATGTGCCGTTCGTCATACATTGTATATAACCATCATCACCTATAATGGCATAAAGCTTCTGGACGTGCTAAGATGACCAATACATTAGCGGGTCCAGAATTCATTTTGTGGAAATGCAAAGCAATTTCACTCAAAGATTTTCAATGCAATTTAACAAATATATTTTTATATAATATGAATTCTGAAAATATCAGATGAATTATTTCTGAACTTAGTAAATTACAAAATAAAAATATTCAACTATGTTCGAAATTAAATTGTGATCAAATAATGACCGGTTTTGAGAATATGGAATTTGCACAAAATAATGGAAAATATGTCCTCTCGAAGCAGTATTATCTAATCAAGCGCATTCAAAACCTTATCCGTGAGAGTTTAGTTTATCCTGAAGATGTTAATGTGTTTGTATCATTAAGTACAATCGTAGAAAATGTTAGAAAGCAATTAGGTGCTGAGTATGAACAAAGGAAACTTATCAATTCCAAGGTGAATTAGATAAAAGCTCTAATCGAGCAAACTTAGTCCTACCCTTAGAGAGCATCTTGTATAATTTCCGTGTACACAGGTAACGATGAATGGGCCCATTCATGTGAGTTTAGTCAAACAAAACCAATGACAGTTCACACGGTGTTGTAAAAATACCGTAGTATTTTTTTTTACTTGGTGAATCGCTTTGAAAATCCACGACGGAAACTCTTTGAGTGAAATTGCTTTGCAATTCACAAATTGAAATTGTCTGCAATTTAACAATAGTGATACTCTTTCAATATGATAGGACAATAACTGACCACACGAAACGCAAAACAGCGACTGAATGCTATTAATAAACTACTACCACTCCGTGACAGTGTACGGGAAAAGTTACAGCAACGACAACTCCTCCAGGAAGATTTTTCTACTGATACACAACAGCTCCTTAAACCGATTATCAGTGCAACTGAGGGTGTAACATCAGCAATTTCTAAACAAGAAAAAAAACAAGAAGAATCCTTTCTCCCTGTTTTAGAAAAAAAAGCAAAAAGATCTAAACAAACAAAAAAGTCTTTTAAATAACTTCCTGTTGATATAATAACTGCTGCAAGACAACAAGAACAACAAGAACGAGAACTTCAGGAAGAAGTTGAACGATTAGGTGATATTAATATTTCTTCACCACCACCTGAACCACTTGAAGAATTTCAAGAACAACTAGGCGCTGACTATTCTTCTGAAAATATATTTACAGATAATTCGTTAAAAACAATCAGAGGAAAAACAGACTCTGAGTTAGTTAAATTTACCAAAGCCAACTTTAAAAAAGCGAAATGAGATTGCTATTTAAAAGACGACCCGTCTAAAGATTTTGTGAAAACTCTAGACGTTTGGGCAAATAAGGTGTTTTTAGCAAAACGGGGAAAAACTAAAATCACAAGAGAAACGAGTAATGATTATAATAAATTTCTAGCCACGGTAAAAGGTGTCACACAACCACCACCAGTATAAACAGCTGACCCAATCCCAGGTGAAATACAAATAATGGTAGAGGCTGATTCTGAGAAGGGTGCAACTGGTACAACTAAAAAAAAGGGTAGTGGCTTAGTTAGAAACTCTTCGAATGAAAATCCAAGGATTTCATGTTCTGGTAATATTCTCGGTGATATAGCACGATTAGAAATACTTGTAGGGGGTAAACGGGCTGGAAATAACTCACCAGAAATAATTAAAGAAGCTGCTGACATCTGTAGGCGATTATTTCAAGGTGGTATCATGGATATCAGCACATATCGAGATTTTATTGAAGAGTTAGTGGAAAATTCTACGAATTTTCAAGACGGTTATCATAGCGATTAAACTCGAAGAGTTTCACGATTAGATTAATAGCAATTGAATAGACAATGATCATACACTACAACCATGATAAACCAACTAACGTCTACATGGTAAACTCACGATTGCCAAAATAAAGAGCATACTATGGAGATGGTCTCGGTAATTCTATAAAGGGATTATTTTCAAAAATGGCTCCAAAAGTAGCGCCGCTAGCAAATCAACTATCAATGAAAGCCATTGATGTTATCAGGGATAATGGTATTAGCGCTGTCGGTGATCTTGCCGGGAAGACGTTTTCAGCCGCGAAGGATAAAATAACATCATTAGTTCGACGGAGAAAATCTAGATTTTCAAAACCACAAATGACTTCACTTCCATCTACTGCGGTTATGCCTGCAAGTGTTAGTAAAATAATAAATAACACAGTAGATGAAAAACTACAGTCAATGATTTCATCATCGATGACTAACACCCAGGATAATATAACAGCAAATATGATAGCGGGAAGTGGCTTAAACAAACGTCAAAGACGTTGATGAAAATTACTTGCAATTTAAAAAAAAAAAAATTATTATAACAAATGAAAAATTTGCGATTTTCAATTCTGTATTTTTCACTGGTTTTCACTGAATTTCGGGTGTTTTTTGATGATTTTTTGACTGATTTGGGTGATTTTTTATCGTGAAATCACATTTTTGTGATTTTATTGATGATTTCCGTGAGAATTAGGAAGAAATTCGTAGGGTAAAGTGGTCGAATTTGCATGGAATTTTCCGTAGGAAAAAGCTGTTAGGAATTTTTTTTATTGTTTTCGAAGCAAAAATGATCAAAAAATCAGGAATAAAATCACAAAAACGTGATTTCACGATGAAAAATCTAGAAAAATCCGGAATTATTCCGTAGGGTCAAGTGGTCGAATTTGCATGGGATTTCCCATAGGAAAAAGTTGTTAGGGATTATTTTAAAATAATTGGAAATCATTGAAATTGCAAAGCAATTTACATTTTCACCTCCAATTTAGACCAGCGGATACATAATTAAAATGTTCAAACGAGTACTTGATAGTGCATTTGACATGGACGCCCCAGTACTCAAGGATGATTCTGTACGCGATTATCAATTTTTTGCCTATCACGCAGTACAACCTGATCTTCGGGGGAGAATCGAACTTCAAGTTCATGATGCCAGTAAATACTTTTTGCCTTGTGAAGCCTTTATTGAAGTCGAAGGTGAACTTCTACAAGCGGATGATACACCATATAATGATAACCCAACTATCCGAGTTGGTTTTGTTAACCATGGCATCATGGCGTTATTTGAAAGGGCTAGATATCTCATTGATGGAAGAGAAATCGAATCTATGGAACGTAAGGTTGATATTGCTACGGGAATAATCGGGTTAGCGAGATATTCTGATGACTATACTATATCAGCGGGTCCGTCTATTATGTTCGCGAAGGATATTACTGATAACGCTGAACACGTCCAATATTCTAGAGTAAAAGCAACACGAGCTACAGCAGTTGATCCAGCACCAGCCGGATATACAAGACAAGCTGCTGAATTTGATGTCATAAATAATATTCCCGGTTACAATCTAGGATTTGCAACACGAGTAGCAACGTTACAGGGACAGCGTCGACGGTTTTCATGTGCGATTCCGTTGCATCATATATTTGGATTTTGTAGAAACGTCAGAAAAGTTATCTATGGAGCAAAGCATACGGTAGCATTAGTGAGAAAGGGTACTGATGATAATGCAATCTGGCGCGATGCTGGCGTTGCTGCTGGTAAAGTCGTTTTATCATAACTAACACTGTGGATGCCAGTGTTTACTCCGTCGTTGTCAACAGAAGAACGATTACTATCATTTATGGATCGGGGGGGGGGGGGAAAGAGATAATTAAGTTGGTTGACAACGTCCACAGATACCATGGATTCTAATATTGATGGTACAATTACATGGCATCTAGCATCAAAACAGGGTATTTCAGCTCCACGTCACATATTTGTTGCGCTACAGAATACTGCGCGATTAAATAATCAAGAACGTTCCCATATGATATTTGATCAAATTGGGTGTAATGAAGTTTCACTCAAAATAAACGGACAGTAAGAACCATCAGAGGATATACAACTAAATTACACAGAAAATCATATTGCACGAGCGTATCATCGGTTGTTGTCTTTTATTGGACGTGATCAAAATGTTGATACTGGTTTGCAAATATCACAGTTGGATTTTAAAAATCTATATCAGATTTATTACTTTTCGCTAGAACATCTTGACTTGATGAGACAGTCCGTCGTTGATATATATTTCCGAGCTCGTGTAACCCGTTCTGGTGGTATTGCTAATTATAGAGCGGTTGCTGTCATTCTCAGTGATAAATCAATGCTTCTCGAAGGTGTTGGTGGACGAATGAGAGAGGTAGATGCACCAGTGGAAAATCTGTGATTGCCAAATATGTAACTGATTGCTTCCTAATTGATTTTCCATTGAATCACTTACGATTTAGAATCAATCTATTTTTGTATGATGTCGTATAGTAATATCAATGTCACGTTGACACCTGGTCAGCTAAAAAAATTACAATCCAAATCAGCTAAGCAAAGTGGAACCACAATAACGCTGAAACCTAATCAAATGAATGGCGGAGTGAATAAACTGTCGCTGACAACTCGTCAAGTGAAACATTTCAATGACGCACTTGTAGCAAAAAAAGGTGTCCAGGTTACTCTTTCTGCGAGCGCGATTAAAAACATGGAAAAAACTGGTGGTCTATTCCCGTTGTTAGGGTTGATTCCAGGGTTGATTGCCGCAGCGGCCCCAGCGGTAGCTAAAGCGGCAGCGTTAGGGGCTGTTGGTACCGCGGCAGGAATGGCACTAAAGAAAGCAACGCGTGGGTCCGCTCGGGGATCTGGGTATAAAAAAAGGGAAAAGGTCTAAGACTACCAGGAACTCCACACACGTGGTACAAAGGATCGGGTCTAAGAATCCCAGAAATGGTTTACTAGTGAAAAATCTTCGATTTTTAGAGGAACCTTTGGTTCCCATGTCCAATTTTAATTTAATTGATGCCGCTAAAAAACTAGCTATTAAAAACTTCAAAGGTGTTTTTATGAAAGATCAGTTACCGGCACAACCTAATCACGTTGAAACGGGTATTATTAATTTAGATAACAGCGATGGACCTGGAACCCACTGGGTTGCATATGCGATTGATCCACGTGGGATTATTTATTTTGACTCATATGGACTAGCGCCTCCAAAGGAATTTATGCGTTATATAAACAACCTAAAAATACCCCGTTGGTATTCTACGTTACCAACACAAACGATGATTGACCCACCCATATGTGGCAATGAAGTATTAAACGTACTTGGTGCTATTTCAAAAGAATCAAAGATGAAATTGCAAAGTAATTTACAATCAAAACCACCCCATGTAGTAGTGAATGAGTATACTAGCAGTCGTTGGATTTAAACAGAGAAAAGATTTCTATGATAACAATGATTGATATTTGGGGACGACCTTTATCAACGTTGAAGAAACCCGAACCTGATGGAGTTGAAATCAAAGATGTTAAAAAACTAATCGAAGATGAAATAGCCGAAACGTTGAACTTAGCAAGTGTTGATCCTGGTGAAATAGTTGTGTTTCAAGATCGTCAGGGTAAATTGAAAACTAGTAATATCTCCCTCGATGATATTTTAGTTAAACGACGAGACGCAACAGAGGATACTATCGCGTTATTTTCCGATCAGGGTAAACTCAAACCAGGTGTACTTGTTTCAACGATCACAGATAAATTAGCAACATTCGATAACACGGTGAATTCATTGAAATCGCCCAATGATAAGTATGACGATCATATAGTTGTATTTGATCAGTTTGCTGAAATACAAAAAATATAATTGACAAAATTGATAAACCCATGCTAGAATTTTTGGGAAATCCACCAGTGACCACACCAAAAATCACCTCGATAAAAGATTCTATGTTGAAACTAGCAACTCTTCAATCCGAATATGAAAAACACGTGAAACAGTTTTCAACGCTTCGTAAAAACATCATTGATAAATTTATTGGAACCCCATTTGATAAAATTGAAATAACCCTTCCTGATATTAAAAAAGCCATCGATGATCTAAAAACATTCAACAACGCAATGAAGGATGATACAACGAGAATGATAGGTGTTGTTGAAAAAATAAAAATTCCTCATGAGAAAACCAATAATATCGTATACACGATTCAACACGGTTCATTTGCGTGGACTCCCACAACCAACATTTTACACGTAACCGCAGCAGTCAAGGGTATTTATCGATTAACAATAGTATCACCGACTCAATTCAATATATCATCAAGTAGTTCATCTGGAGTCAATAATACAGTATCAACGATCATCGACAAGGATGTATCTGAACAGTTCACGATAACGACCACACATAGAAATCCAGCTAGGGTTTCAGTAACGTTGTACATAGAATTCGTAGTGGTAAATCCACTAAACAATTAAACCGAAAGGGAAATCCTTCAGATTTCACAATTGAAAACGCTAACGTTTTTAAAATAAAATGACAATCCCTTCAGTGTAACAGTATCGCTATGATCAGGTCAGAGAATTTCAAACTAAACTCAGCTCGCGCTGTGAGGAGTATCAAATAAAAATAAAAAAATACCAACGAAGAATAACCGCGGTTGATATCACCGTGTATTCGGTGTCGGGAGTAATCACTGCTGCTGAAATAACACTATCTTCGGTTACAATGATTGCTCCGGTCGTAGTTCCAATAGCTATTTCTGCTGTGGCTACAATCGCAGGTATATTAACCGGGATCACAAAAAAACTATCATCGTGTAGCCAGAGTAAACTACACGATTACGTATATAAATTTCACTTTGCATCTGCCGCATACTCGCAATTGTCCTCGTTGATATCATCGTCACTCGATGACATAACAATATCAGATAGCGAATTCTAAGCGATGGCTCAATTGTATAAATCAACAATGCTGAAATTAGAGCGGAATAATAATAATAACAATGACATCACAAAAACTGATTCAACAAATAGAAGAAAATACAACACCGGTGAAAACAAGCATGATATCAATAACCTCAACGCGTCCTGAATTCAGTGTGAATTTCCCGATCCCCGTTCTCGTGAAAGAGATAGCGTTAGCAAAACTACGAGTGTATCATAGCTGGCCCAATATCAGATCAAAATAATATATAACCAAATAATTCCTTGGTGTTCGCGTGGAAAAATCGTGAAGACGGAACCCTAGACTGGAACGTTGTCTCGTTACCAACGGGTTCATATCAAATTGAACAAATTAATGCTGAATTTCAACGAAGAATAAAATCTATCACTGGAAAAGAATCAAAATTCGCTATAACAATCCACGAGCCGACGTTATCATCTGCGATCGAGATCAAATCACCCGGATATGTCGTAGATATTTATCAGAGTTCTATAAGATCAGTGTTAGGATGGCCCGAATTACCACCTAGACGAGAAATTGTTATACCAGATGAACCCGTAAAGGGTGATTATATCACCGACAGGATAAAACCCATCAATGAAGTGAAAAGTTATCAAGATTATTCTAACAACAAGTTCATGGGATATCACAACTATAATTACTTTATTCATATTGGTTTAATCGAAGAAAATTTAACAGCGATGAATAATGATTTTTCATTATTGTTAATATCCCTTAAATCCGGCTCTCTCACCCAAGATGAATTTATTAGTGTAGTACAAACAGGTAACAAAACCATCAACGATATGAAAACATTTCATGCGCAAATTATTCAAGAAGTATTAATGAACCAAAGTCATAAAGGAATATTTACGGTATCATACGAAATCCGCATAGAGGATATTCAAACATTTAAAATTCCTGGGTATAACCCCGACGAATTAAAAAAATCTCTTAGTGATGCCATCGATATTGGGTTCCCAAAAATCCACGACGATTGGAAAAAATACAACTTCAACAAATAACAATTCTCAAATATAACAACAGCCCAGATGGTGGTGGTAAACATATCGCTCCTCAAAATGTAGATATATCCTCGGTGATAGCACTAAATTTAGTATGTGACGTTATCGAAGGAAGCTATCGAATAAATCTCGAGCAATCAAATCAAGCTCAGCAGGGATATATTCTATATTCATTTGCACCAACGGCTCCTCCAGGATTTCTAATTATTGAAGACCCGACTAATCCAGTCTTTATGCGATGTCATAATAATTATTTAACGAGTTCTTGCACGTAAACAATTTTTATTTTCCGTAATACCTTAAGTATGAGCGAGATAATTTCTCAATAGCATCTAAGGACCACTGTAAAATATGTGTTAAGTATTGATGAGGTTCACTTGCATAATATGCACTCAGCCGCTCTCGATTGTCATAGATCATCACTCAGTGTCTCAAACAATGTATGCTTATGACACCTAAATATACACGTCTAGCCACCCAAGAGCAGTTGATGCTACCCTCCAAGGTTTTGAGAAGTGCATTTCTGATGTGAAATCATAGATGACATGTAACAAGCTGCAGATGAATGATGATACAACTGTGGCCATTCCAAGCACATCACAAAGACTTTCTAAATCACATTATTTACCTCAGATAACAAATATCAGCAACACCAAAATTAAATTGTCACAGTCATTACGAACCTAGGTGTTACTCTAGACAGTAATCTCACATCGTACCAACATGTCATCAACATATGCAAGGCTGCATATCTTGAGCTGAGATGCATCAGTTCCATTCGCGAATATATTTCGGTAGATGCCACTAAAACACTTGTGTGTTCATTAGTACTTTCACGACTGGACTATTGTAATTAATTTCTGTCTGGTTTTTCACAACATCTACTCCAGAAATTTCAAAAAGTTCAAAACACAGCTGCACGGATCATCTTTAGAGTACCTCGATCAGAGAACACCATACAAATGCTCAAATAACTACTCTGGCTATCCATCCAATACAGAATAAAACAAAAGCAAATTGTTGTCTGTGCTATGTTTGACTGACAGTCTTCAGTCCAAAATACCTATCCGGCCTAACCCAAGTGTATACACCAGCGAGATCCTTACGCTCCTCTTCTGACAGAGCTTCTAAAGATTAGGCCCTATAAAAAATCCTCATTATTATTATTATTATTATTATTATTATTATTATTATTATTATTATTATTGTTGTTGTTGTTGTTATTGATATAGCTGAGTCCATGTTTACGTATAGAATATTTAAAGTCCTAGCCAGTAAACATCGACATTCATCGTTGGACTTTTTGTTTGCTATAGCTATTATAATACTTATTTATTGGCCATTCAACCCTTTTTAAAGCTTTCTTACGATCTAGTGAAAATTTAATATGGTGTTGACGGGTCTGAAAACCAAACTTGTTTTGGATCAGATAGTATACAAACTGTTATAAAGTGGCACAAGCGAAAGTGGGATCTCATGTTTGTCTTGTTCCACAAACGTAACGTGTGCAGAAACACTGAATTATCTTTTTCGTCGATACAATTGTGATCATTGATGCAACGCTATGAGTGGTGTCAACATCCAAATCATCTCCGATTTCCCATATAATTTTGTTCTAGCTGACATCATATTTTTGTTTGTTAATTTTCCCATTTGAATTGTTTTCTCCACAGTTTGAAATTCGGAATTAATATTACATCCGGTTGTGGTGCCATCAGTGTATGCTTCAGCGACCTCTCTTTAAACAGTCTGACCTAACGGGTTTTGCTGGCTACTATTCATTACTGTTTGCGGATATGCTTGTGGTGTAGACATTCTTGTTTGTGTTTAACCATTTTAAGATTCGGATTCAATTGTAATCACCTCTGTTATTGCTCCTCGCTTAGGCTTTTCCTTAATCCAAGGCGCTCGCAATACCTTTCTCTGTTAGTTAGTCATTGATGCATCTGCAATGTTTGAATCCCGTTCTGGGATCCGAGTTTTTTGTCATTATTACATATAACGAACATTCGGCATGCATAACTAATGCATACCGCATGATCACCAGCATATTTGTTTTTGTTGTTGTTTTTGTTTGTCGATCACATACATTTTTTAATAATATAATAGTTTTGATTGTTAAACTGACGCAATCCAGACTCGCATGATTGTTCAGCTCAGTCAATAATGATAAAACCTAACGGATCCTTCTGGCCAGCGGCATAACAGTTCTTACGAGTATATACAGGAATATACGCGTCAATAGCACGAAACTATATCAACATATTACAGCTGTCACGGTTTACTCTAGTCATGTGTGCTTAAGATTGAGTCAAATGATTATATATATATATATATATATATATATATATATATATATATATATATATGCGCGTGTGTGTGTGAGTGTGTGTGTGTTATTGGTCGTTAGTAAATGCTCTTGACGAATATACGTGTTATCTTCAAAACATCTTTTTTGTGATGACATTGAATAATATATGTTAAAATATCATCATATCACGATAGTGTGGGCGATACCGTAAACGAAAGCCTAGGCCCATTAACCGCAGATTCAACTTGAGTTTGAATGCAAAGTGGGCGACCTGCCATTGCACAAACCTGTAATATAAGTGACAGCAAACTATACTTTTATTGGTATAACTATAATAAACGCTTTGGATAAACGTTGGCATTGATAAGACCGTTTTATTAACAAACCTACCTGAATAAACATACTCTGATGCAACACATCTATAGATAACGTTAATGTGGGCCTGGAGCACAGTTTAATATGTAAATTGATTCTAAAAGCCATCCAAAGCTTCGTGAAGCACTTCTAGATAGTGCGGAGCGTTATCACTAAACAACCGAATGTACTATTGCACACCGACGCGATAACTTAAATGTTGTTAAACCTAGACACGGAAAACGAAGATGGTTCGTCAAAGACGAAAAGATGTTAAGTAATTTGATCTGCCAAACTGTTTATAGGTGATGTAAAATATATTTAATTCCTTTTTAGAATTCATCATCCATGAAAGGTCACGATACAAAGGTTATGTTGTAATAATTGTGGACCAGACAATGGAGTTGGATTTTGCCTCTCCCTAAATAAGCGCTCTTGGTGCATCTATGGTTACATATAAATGCACGCGATTTTTTGTTAAATATGATTGCCATATCAACACATAAAAGGCAGCCTTAGTGAAATTAGCTGCAGCCAAAAAAAGACCATTACTAGAAAGAATAGTTGGTCTGTCATGCACACTTAACAGAAAAAGTGTGCTTTCAAGAAAACAACTTGTTCAACGTTGCGGCTGAACACAATGCCATTTCTATTGTGCCGAATATATAAAAAATCATAGGCATTACAAATTAAAAAAAGACTGCATGAGCTATTTCCATTCTTTTCATAGATTTAAGTATTGTTAGCAACCGAAGGCTTCATAGGTTTCACACGCGGCGGTACTGCACAAGGAAAGGCGATTAAAGTTCATTCTACAGGTTAACCAAAGCGATTCGATATTATAAAGTAATATCATTGATATATAAATATGATGTTCACATTTATCCGACAGAGTATTGAACCGCGTCTTTGAACTTTTTCATTAAGATATTAGCTCGTAATGTACGCGATTAATTCTTACAGCAGTGGTGAAGTTGTTGAAATTATAGACGGGATATTAGAGCTATTTAGAGCGGACAGTACTATTTATGATATACTTGTCCAATAATTTATGCGATAGAGTGGCGTGGCGTTACCAAAATCTCGTACAAAATGAAGCCTTTCTTTTTAAGCGACAAATTAAAGTTGACTGTTGGAACACCGCATTAGCATATTACAACACTCAATTTCTCGCGTCATCATCAGGTGCGAAAACAGTTGGGGATTGTTTCAACAATGACTAAGTTGTATTTACCACTGAATCCACTCTGGGTTTGTTCAACAACACAACTTTACACCAACATTTACACAGTTGAGAAAACGGAGATTCTTATTAGTGTACTTATTCGAGTAACAATTACGAGGTATATCCGATCGTTAGAAGCAGATGGTACTGATCTAAATGAAAAGTGAGATAAGCCCAATAAATGTGTATGACATTTGTGCCAGAAACCACCGGTCTGCCTATCGCTGATGTTGTTTTTTTGTTTTAATATACAAAATACCATGAACATTCCATGCTACCGAAGTCACAACCCTACGGTCTTAAAATAGGTAAAATGAAAAAGAAAAATGAAAACCGAATCGCTTTGCAAAATACAACAATATTTCTTTTCCAAAGAATATAATGTGAAACAATAAGACAAAATTTCAGTTGTTTTTTGTTGTTGTATTAGATGCCAAATTGTTCGATCTGATCTACCACCAACAAACGTTAGTAGAGTTCCAATATTGAATATTAAAAACAGAATATTCCGAAATGTTTGTAGTTTTCCAAGAATTGACATAACTCCACACGAAATAAAACCCTATTCCACTTAGGATGTAAAGGTAGGATTGAGTAAGCCTTCAAAAATATGCATTATTGGTTAAAAAAAGGTCTAAAACTCGTATTCAAATTAACATGTTTCCATCGGTTATCAATGATTGAGGTTTTAATCGACAATTAAAGAAATATGTATTTATAATGTTTGTTATCAAAGATATGTTAATAGTCACATTGACTTTTATCTCGTTACCTGACAATCACAAATCGCAAATATACAGTGCCTATAATCATGGAGAACATCCTCCATGATCATTCCATACAAACAGGCGTGTTTGCTTACAAATGCCATGTGTGTGATTCCTCTAATACAGCCATTGCTGTTGTTGTGAGAATCGAGCGAATATCGATGGTATCAAGTGTTTCAAGTGGTTCTAGCAAATGTTGAAACCATTAAAATCCCAAACAACCTACCCATAAAAATGATGTTGACGTAAAATTATGTTCGCCACACATTTGGCCAATTAAAACTGATAGTAAAATAGATGCTTTCTTTACCTATGCCGGTACATATCCCTCTAATCACCCCACCTCACTATTACATGGCATACTTGTATTATATCTGTATTTCCGTTATTTTAATACACACTGCAATAGTAATATATTTGAACATCTCATGATCTAGAAAATTGACTTGCGTATTGACTGCACGTTACGATGTTATGCAACAATTTAGTGATAATATTCAATACATGATCAATGTCTTTCTTATCAAATATGGGACTTGTAAACCTGACAGAAATACGTTTACTTAGAAACGTAAGGCGCAGATGCAGGATTGCCGTAGACTAGATATGAATCGTGGGAAACAAAGATTGTCGACCATAAATAGTAATACGGATTAGACTATATATTATATCTTAAACCAGAAAAAGTACTTTGGATTTTGAGAAACATATCTAGCCTTGACTATATTTTAATTCTTATGCCATACATAGTAATATGGATTATATAAGAGATCTAAATTTGACTATATATTAATTCTTAGGCCATTAATAGTAATCGGAATTATGTAGGACAGATCAAACCTTGAATATGTATTAATTCTTTGACAGAAATAGCATAATGGATTATGTAGGACAGATCTAACCTTGGCCATATAATAATTCTTAGACCAGGTATAGTAATTCAGGTTATAGAGGGCAGATCTAAATATATATTGACTATTTTAAAAAAACAACTAGCAAGGAGAATACCTTAAATGGGATAATTTGGAACATACCAATCAGAAAGTCTCTTCAATGAGACTAATGACATATATACATTATAATTTTTCCAAACGTTTAATTTGAAAAAAAAATTATATGTGTACAACTTAGCTTACTGTTCAAGGTTTCAAACAAACCAATATATACATTGTTTAATGAAAAAAGAAACACAAATACCCCAAATAAAAGACATATATCTCGATGGGTTTTAATACATACATACATTCATACATACATACATACATACATACATACATACATACATACATACATACATACATGCATACATACATATGTAAAAAAGACAAATCATAAGAAAAGGGAAACTCATGATGAAATGATTAATTTCAGTTAGTAATATTTAGCAAACGTTTCATAACGGTACACTTCTGTCTGAAAAAAATTCAGATCGTAACCACACTGAAAAATGTATATGTTACAGAGGCCTAAATCTATATATATTTACAATTGGGTTATGTGTAACTAATCTGACGAGTTGTCTTGTCTAACCATCCAACGTACTTAATATTATTCATTACAATAAACATCAATCTCACACTAACGCACCAAAACAATTGAAATAACACAACCAATCTAATGAATAAAGCTGTATTTTGGAAACATTTTAGAATCAGGACAGATGGGAAATGTGTATATATAGTTTGGCATCATTAGTATTGCAAAATGACCCTATGTTGTATAGTCTAGTATGAGACCTCTTTTCTACCATGATTTTTGGCACCTCAGTAGCAAAGCGTAGAGATCAAACAGTACATTATGCACGTGTTAGTAGTAGAGGGACTATTCAAATATGTGATGTACTTTTGTAATGGCAATATACCTACACCAAATTACTGATCAAATTGAGAAAACGTCTCTTTAGGCATAAACGTCGAAGTATATACATGACGGGTTAAATTTGTTTCAAATATAATAGTGATTCTTGTTAGGACAATATAATTTTGTTCGTCTAGCTTTTGAATTGTTCATGGACAAAACAAATGTAATGCATTTTGTTCTAGGTCCATGGAATGATTGCATTCCGGTGTTAATATAACAAAGACAAGACGACTTGCAACCAAATTTAAATTTGGTGGAACCAACGTAATCTCAAATTCAAGATGGGCAAACACGGCCCTAACTATATTATTACAATGAATATTGTACGTACCATTAAATATTGATGGCATGTTATTCAGTTAAGCTTTTATTGAAACTATGCTCTTTAACTTAAATTCTTTAGTAAGAACTCGTGGATATATTGGATAATTAAATTAGCATTCAGAAATGTTGATATCCTTAAATGTACAATAAGCAATAGTTCATGTGCCAATACGTTATTCATTAACAATTCTTGATTGGAGTTTTCTCAATGTTTCGTATGTTGATATCCTTAAATGTACAATAAGCAATAGTTCATGTGCCAATACGTTATTCATTAACAATTCTTGATTGGAGTTTTCTCAATGTTTCGTATGTTGATATCCTTAAATGTACAATAAGCAATAGTTTATGTGCCAATACGTTATTCATTAACAATTCTTGATTGGAGTTTTCTCAATGTTTCGTATGTTGATATCCTTAAATGTACAATAAGCAATAGTTCATGTGCCAATACGTTATTCATTAACAATTCTTGATTGGAGTTTTCTCAATGTTTCGTATGTTGATATCCTTAAATGTACAATAAGCAATAGTTCATGTGCCAATACGTTATTCATTAACAATTCTTGATTGGAGTTTTCTGAATGTTTCGTTCGTTTTTACTTGATCACTTTGTAAAGTTTAAACTGAGATAGGATATCACAAATCTGTATATAACACGGAGTTGGTAAACATTAAACTGTCAAAGATAAAAAGTTGGCAGAATATGATTATGTCTTTCAATTCCAATGTTTGAATTTTCAGTCGTAAAGCTAAGAGTTTATTCAAATTTTACACAAAGTCTTACCTTGTTCCTTTCTCATAATGGCAGTTAGCATAACTATTATGTACTCAATGTGTTTTTCTATTATATTATTTAAGCGTTTATTTTAAAATAAAATAAGAATATCACACAAACTTACTATTTAAAACTATCAGCTAAACACATACGTATCACAATCAATACATCTGTAGTTAAAGGCAGATGTGGGACTAAGTACCACTGCATTTAACAGCAATAATAAAATATTGAAAAATTATAAAACAATTTCCATCACACAGTCGACACATATAGTGACAAATTGTTCGGTAATACAATGTTATTTCAGTTTCATAATCAATTTAAACGTACAGTCCGGGTACAGTCGGTACCAATCCACATTCATCTGAAATATATGAGTATGCCCGATTTGTTTTGCGCAAATACGTCGGTAAGTCCATTCGTAATGATAATAGAGATGGTGGGGTAAAGTATTTTTTTTACAAAATTATGTCGTGCACCTATTGTGTAAACCTTAACTATAAAATAAACAAAATAGCACTGAATATTATACTTGACTTTGATTTGTCGCAGCAATTAATCTCCTAATCTCCTAATTACAACTTAAATGTAAAATGGGAACAAAATAATGAAACTCTAATGCCATTATATAGAAGGGTATACAGAATAATGCATGTTTGACAGTTGTCATAATGTTGGAATAACGTTTTAGGTATTTATAGACATCGATAATTGTACACATATTTGCTAGCAATTATTTGATGGTAACATCATAAAAAATTACTGGTTGAGCGAATCGTTATGATGGATAATTCTTAGAAGCGAATATTTTGCTAGATATCTTTGCTTTTCAGAAAAATAATCAAAGCAAATAAGCCATAATAAGGGAACTTGAAGAAATGAAGGCAAATAACACAAATAAGCCATACTAGTGGAAAATGAAAAAATGAAGGCAAATAACACAAATAAGCCATGGAAAAACCAACGTCATCATATTACTTGAAAAGAAGGTAAATAGAGTACAATTTAGTTCCTGAGTATTTCAAAGTAAGACAAAACAAGCATTTTCTTTTCTTATCTAACTCGATAGTGACAACGTTCATTGTTATTGTCCAACACTCGTGGCATCAGATACATGAGTAAAGATAGTGGTTTAGCATTGTATGCCTATCTTCCGGATTTATTAACGTTTGAGTGTGTGCGTGCGTGTGTGTGTATGTGTGTGTCTGTTTGTAAGAATGGTTTATATTTATGTTTAAATTGAAACTATCGGAAATATTTACTAGAATTAAATAGATGACACCATCAGGAACAGTAATACGTGGAGAAGTACCCCGTTGTTTGGTATTCTCAAAACCAAATTCGGTTAATAATATTTGTTCCTACCACATATAATAAGGAGAACATAAGATATGATAACATGTTCAAGAAATGAAGAATCATATCACAACATGGTAGATTAAAAGAGCACGTGTTAGTTTTTATATTTTTAAAGCCAAGATGCTTAGCTTTTGATATGGATCTATGTTAGTCCAGAAAGCAGTGCAGAAAGAAGAAGTGTAAAATTTGTACGCGTCTTGACAAAACACCAATCCACTTTTCAAGTTGAAACAAATTCGAAATATGTACTGTCCAAGGGGTGGTTTTATCAATTGTTTGTATATATCACGCGTTTCCTATAAGTTATCAAAGAGGATAATGCAGAGAAAAAATTCCGCTTAAATAAATACTGTAAGAAAACTACTTATGGATGTAGCACAATCTGCATAATGTTTTTTAGAAACGTATTCATCTTCCACCTAATTATATTTAGACCGACGGCAATATTACCTTTGAACTTTAAACAATATTATATCATACGTGAGTTTGACACTGTGACGGATTCAATGCTAAACTGACATTGACTCTCTCTTATGGCATCTTTCTACAAATCATGCGACTGAATTATCGAAACATGATTGTTGTATCTTACCATCCCCAAATAATAACATTAAATATGCTTCTGACGTAAATATCATACTTAGTCCAATATTTGACTAATACAAGCAGGATATAAGTTGAATATTGGTTTCTGCCCATATTGGCACTCATCTCGCACATCAATCATTCTCAAAACTACTTGTTAAAGTTAAGAATATGTTCAAAATCATTTTATATTATAAAACATTCATTAATATGTGCTTTATATAATCTAAAAAACATCGTTGTGTGTTAAATGCACCAAGCATAAATCTTGTTTATGTATAACTAATCTGGGCTTGCCTGGCTTTTATCATCGGTATGATAATATTTATGCACCTGACCAGACTACGTTTACTTGGATACCTAAGACATACATAAAGAATAGCTCAGGATATAATGCCAGTCGTGGCAAACAAAGATTCGAAGGTAACAAAAACGTGTTAATTTCGGTTACACAAGACTGAACACGTATATACTGTTGGCTCTATCTTCATATTTCAATGGTTGGCTAAAATGGACTTTTACTTCTCTGGAAACGTTTAGAACTTTCCTGT
>JAQISU010000338.1:807500-865000 GCA_029339505.1 Unio delphinus
AAAGATTTTTTTGTATGCCTATCAGCGTTGCCCACAACCTTGGAACATGTTTGGCTTGCTGATGTAACTACAAGATCCCAGACCGACAAAAGCACAATCAGTGATGTCGATCTCCCTAGTGAGCTGACATTTCTTCTCAGGCGCGGATCAGAAACGCTGACCTTATATTTGAAGAGGAACTATCATATTAATCCCGATGCGGTCTTCTACTTTGTTCGAACACTGGAAGACGATCAATCCGTTCTGGAGAAATCACAAAATTTGGGAAAGGAGGTAAGATTTTAACACACAGAAAAAGCATTGCTTCTACTAATAGGTAACGTCAAAACAAACGAAAGTATAATTGATCGCAATAAATATACATTTCTATAAAATAAAAACTAATATATAATCAGTTTTGTAAATTACATTCGAAACAGCCACTTCAACAAGGTGAAACAATAACTACTGTTAAGAAAAGTCAACTGAAAATAAAAATAGGAAAATAGTCCTGATAAGAAATGTGAATCTTGCCAAATATTAGACCTTGGAGAAGCTTTACGTCTACTTCAAAATAATCAAATAGTAAACGAACTAAAAAACAAAACAAACGCTAAATAAATCGTGAACGATTAATGTGGTTTAAAGCTCAAAGCAAATTATGAACGTTAAAAGAGTTAACAAAACTGGTATGTATAGCAAAACAATATAATGAAAAGCAGACAATGCATAATAATAAAAATGCATAGAAGATAATCTTGATGACATAGCTTCATGATTGATTGATATTTAAAAGTACGGAAGAACTTCAAACCTCTAATCATAAATAGAACTGGGTCATATAGGTAACCAATGTAGTAACGATGCAAATATTTAACGCTTCCTTGAACAGAGGTGTAATCTATCTATCTATCTATCTATCTATCTATCTATCTATCTATCTATCTATCTATCTACCTATCTAACTATCTATATATATACATATATGGCCCTAAAAGAACTTAAGTATCTTTTCTTTAACTTCATTTTAGTTTTTAACAATTTATCCAATCTCATGTGTCCCACATTGTATCCATTTTACTAGGAGAGATATTGAAAACTTAACAAATTTATATTTCTTATATATTTTCTGAGAACATGAATGTTTGCAGAAGGTCATAATCACGATGAAACAAAGATCCGTTTCACTTTTCCAAGTATACATGTATCTGCATAATGTAGTTATGGACATACGTTATATGTATGTATGTATGTATGTATGTATGTATGTATGTATGTATGTATGTATGTATGTATGTATGTATGTATGTATGTATGTATATATGTATGTTTGTGTGTGTGTGTTTGTGTTTGTGTGTGTGTGTGTTGTATGTATGTCAATGTTATTGGATATATGTCTGTATGTATCTGAATCAAACATAGTAGTTATTTAGTTATGGACATACGTATGTATGTATGTATGTATGTATGTATGTATGTATGTATGTATGTATGTATGTATGTATGTATGTATGTATGTATGTATGTATGTTTGTATATCTGTGTGTGTGTGTGTGTGTGTGTGTGTTAATGTTATTGGATATATGTCTGTATGTATCTGAATCAAACATACCTATTCAGCCTCACCCATGTGTATACACCAGCTAGATACTTACGCTCTTCTTCTGACAATCGTATACACATTATTCCCACTGTGAAAACGAAGTCATATGGACAACTTCCTTTTACACACCGGGGTCCAGCGACGTGGAACGAATTGCCCATTGAAGTTAGACGCAACGACCCAGTGGTCCCTTTAAAGAGTGCTCTTAAACGCACCTGTTTTGACTGCAGGGACAAACTTAGAGACCTAATAATGTTTTGCATCTTATATATTTTTAGTATGTTTTTGTGGTTTCAGATTTCATTTATTTTGTCATTTGTTTTTCTGTAGTGTAGTCTTATCATTTTAGATGATGTAAAGCGCTTAGAGCTTCAAAAGGTTAGAAAACTGTGATCATTTAATGTAATTAATGACGGTCCACCATAGCGTAAGCGGGTTAACTGGCGATCAAATGATTGCGATTTAGTTCACTAACAAATAGCGTCTTAACAGTGGAACAAAACAGTTGATAACAACTGTAATTATTCTCGTTTCCAAGGCAATGAGGTGAAGAAATCATACGAACTAAACAGCCAATGCATGATGAACACAATAATGTAGACGAAGATATACAACAAGCACACATATCATGAAACGGAAGAACCATCGTCAAGCAGTTAAGCGATGGCGTCCATCTTTTTTACAAATTTCCAGATAAATCGTTTACCGAATTACATCGTTGTTACTGGTTTCAATGGGCACGCGAATTAATAGATTAAGAAGTCAATGATATGTATTATTGAAATTCTTATATACAGCCATGACATGTTCCGATACAATATAGAAGGTTCTTTCTTGAAGATATGTGATCTAGCTTGGCATCACGTTAGTCGATACCAAAGATCAACTGCGAAATGAAAGGACACTGTGTTGAGTTATTCATTACAGTCATCCATTTGCAAGGAATGCATTAAATATCTGAACTGTGTCATATAATCATATAACATGACTAAGATTTATCGCCATATTGTTATATATTCTTACAATAAATTACGTGCTAAATACTGATAACGTATGATGGAGGTTGAACCATAGACGCAATTTAAATTGATCGGTATGCAGGATATCATGCAAACGTATTAAGAAGCTAACAATCAACACGTATTTTTCTTCTAAATATCAGCAATTCACTGTCCGCTTGCAAGCAATATGATAGCTTTGTCGGCTTAATTGATGAGAGCAGGTACCTTTTTATCACCTGGAACAGGTATGCCTTCTGTTGGTAGCTATTCACTATCAATACGAGCGTTTCCTCCACAGAGTTATCCATCCGGAGTCTGAAATCTCAGGTGTATACAGTCTTGATTTGTCTCTTCTTTAAGAAATGAATCATTTTCTTTGTACTGTACTTTACTTAGTGTTGTTATCGCAGTGTGAAATGTCATGATTTCATCAAAGAGTCCCAGTGTTCAATGTCAGTTATAAATATTGAATTTGCACATAAAACCATTTAAAGCATGGACTTCACAATTATGGCAGTATAACCGTATAATCTATCAACTACCTTAAAATGTAAATATCCTTCTGTACATTAATATTTCACCTTTTTATTGTTTGTCGATATAATATGACAAGATAAAATTGCTTCTAACACGCCTCTTAATCTAATGCTCTCCAGACGACATTGGTTAATGTTTTGACAATTTGAGGACGAAACGTTGTACACAGTATAGTTAAACAGGGTGCAATTCTGACTTAATGTTCAATATCTTTTTTATATTGAGTTTAGCTCAATCCAGACTTCTTTATTAAGTGTAAAATTGCATTTAAACAATTATGAGAAAACAAAGAATTCTTGCATCTGTTAAACCTTCTTTACTTATCCGAATTTAAATCGTTTAAAAACTTTGCAAATTATGAAAATCCTCAGTTATGAAAATATAATGTACCTGTATAACAGGTTATTTTCACAACACATGCATCACATTCCACTAAATTCAGAATAAGATTAATTGTGTATACCTTTATCCAGGGGATATGGCCTATCAAGAAGTTCTGTTTATGAAGCTACTGCACCTTTTTCTAATGGTGTTTTGCATATGAAACAAATCTGATTGTGTACTATAATTTTCGGATAACCTTGAAAAAGCATTGTTCGAGAATGTACGTTACAACGTTTTGTTTTATCATTCTAAATCAGTTCGAAGGGGCTCCGAGTGGCCGAGTGGTCTAAAGCGCAGTACGTTACGAATCACTAAAATCTCACCTCTGTCTGCGTGGGTTCGAGTCTAAGATTCTGCTAATGTAGTTATGTGAGAAAGCTTGCCAGTAGCTTCTCGTGGGTAGGTGGTTCTTTCTGGGGGTTTTGCGGGTTCATCCTCCACCATCAATGGCCGCCATGTATAGACTATATCAGGGGTCACCAACACGGTGCCCGCGGGCACCATGTCGCCCTTAAAGACCAGATGAGTCGCCCGCAGGCCTGTTCTAAAAATAGCACATCTCAGCTGTGTATAAAATTGTATTTTCTGTTGCTATTCTTTTCTTTAATCACACTTGCATTTATATAGATTTAAAAAATGACAATATCTTAAAAATATGTTTTTATTTATGAAGTTTAGATAAGTTTAGGTGAAATCGGACGTAGTCCTGTTCAAAGGTCAGTATTGTGCGTGTGACAATCAGTGCTCGTGGAGAGCAAGCTAGCGGGTGCAGCGAAGGTTGGCGCTGAACGCAGTTTCTTACCACATAAACATGGCAGAAAAAAGAAAGAAAACCTATCACTTTCACAACGAATGGGAGTCGGAGTTCTTTTTTACGGAGCGACTGTGGCAACGGCAAAGCGGCACAATGTGGAGAGACACTTTACTACGAATCACAAAAACTACAATGCTAACTGCCCCCCGGGAAGCGCACTACGGGCAGAAAAAGCCCTAGAGCTAAGGACAGCTTTAGATAAGCGACAGGCTTTTTTCACAAGGCCGGCGAAAAAGTCACAAAAAGCATCCGAAGCCTCTTTCAGAGCTACTCATTTCCTGATCAAGAAGAAGAAGGTATTTTCAGACGGAGAAGTTGTCAAAGAAGCAATGAAGATAATAGCTAACACTGTACTTAAAATCGAGAAATATGGAACCGATGTTATCGCCACTCTCTCCGACGTCCATCTGGGGGCATCTACGATGGCTAGCCGAGTGTCAGGTTTGTCCTGTAACTTGGTCGATCAGCTGGACCAGGATCTGGCGAGGTGCAGGTGGTTTAGCATCCAGTGCGACGAGTCCGTGGACAGCAGTAGTACAGCGCAGATGATGGTTTTTATCCGGATGGTGTTTGAATATTTTTACACAAGAGAAGAACTCTTGACATTACTGCCCATAAAGACAACTACGAGGGGAGTTGACATTTATAACACAGTGAAGGAGTTGTTCGTGCATAAAAAGGTATCATTGGAAAAGCTGGTAGCGGTGACCACAGATGGGGCTCCTGCTATGATAGGCCGACATGCAGGTTTTATCGCTCACTGTAACGGTGACCCAGACTTCCCAAAATTTCTGCATTACCACTGCATCATTCACCAGCAGGCATTGTGTGCCAAAGTGATCGGCTTTGGGCACGTGATGACTCCCGTTGTGAAAATCATAAACAATATCCGCTCCAAAGCAAAACAGCACAGGATTTTCAAAGTGCTAATGGAGGAGATGGCAGCTGAATATGGTGACCTGCTATTACACACAGAAATTATATGGCTCAGCAGAGGACGATTTTTATTTCGTTTTTTGTCACGTTTGGGTGAAATCAACGAGTCATGCTGTCCAAAGGCGAAGACGTCTCACTTCTAGAGGACACAGAGTGGACACTTGACCTTGCATTTTTGACGGACATTACTGGGAAACTAAACCACTCGAACTGTGAGCTTCAATGTAAAGGCAAGACTGTTGTTAATATGATAAGTGCTTTAAATGCATTTAAAGCCAAAATTAACAATTTCTCTGTGGATATACAGAGACGTAAGGTGCTGCACTTTCCCTCTGTGCAGTCAGTGCTGAAAGACAATGTTTCTGCATCTGATACATTTGACAAAGTTGCAGACAAGTACTGTGAAGTCATAGACAGACTTGGGCAAGAGTTTGAGAATAGGTTTTGTGACCTTGATCAGCTTGAGTCATGTGTATCATTCATTTCCAATCATTTCATGAATGTGGACACAACAAGCTTTGCTGAGCAACAAAGTACAACGTTCAACTTGGATGCTGGACAGGTGGAGATTGAAATCATAACATTGCAAAATGACCTCCACCTCAAAGCCTACCAGGCTACACCAAACTTTTGGTGCCATTTTGACACATAGAAGTACAGTGGTGTGTTTACAGCAGCTATGAAGGTTGCCAGCCTGTTTGGTTTTACCTATCGGTGTGAATCAGCAGTTTCTGACATGAACTTCATCAAGAAAAAACACAGAACACGCCTCACTGATGCACATCTGAAAGAGTCAATCACAGTTCCAGTGTCAAGTTACACACCAGATTACAATACAACGGTAAACAGCATGCAATGCCAGTCTTCCCACTAACAAAGAAAATGATACCAGATGTCAGTGGTAACATGTCAGTGCCATGGCAAAGTTTAATTAAAATATTGAAGAATTGTTCAATTTAATATGTGTGTTCATGACATGTAACAATTATTATTTTGTTAAAAATACAGCATATTTGGTCATTAGTTCAAAATGTGACAAGATTTATTTAAAAATATTTAAGTTTTTTTTACTACATTACAGACATTACAATGTACATAATTTATAACTTGTTGGAACATGGTGCAACATAGTCCATGATTTGTTTCAAAAGTTTGTCAGTGGCTAGTGAAAATAGGACATTTTTCCTAAGAAATATAATGTAAGTGATCATCCGAAAATTTAACAATTACTGAGATAAATAGAAATAAAGTGCTGAATATTGATATATGTTTCCCACCTTGCCATTGTTGGTAATTATTGTGAGAAATCATTAACGTGATTAGAGTCTTCACATTATTAATGATGTATAAGGTAAACTAAGCAAATATGTTATTTCAAAAGAGTGTATCAAACTGGTAGCCCTTCGTATGACTCAGTACCCATGAAGTAACTCTCAGTATCAAAACGGTTGGTGACCCCTGGTCTATATTGTGCTGAAAAATGGCGTCAAAGCCTTAAAAATAACAGTTCTTGCGTGAAATGGATATACTGATATACCAGCTTACATTTGTTAAAGATGGAGGCAGCGTTGTGACATGAACATGCTACCATTACAGTTGGGGATAATTAAAATTATAAAGGCAACATATTAACTTGCATCTAGTATTATGACAGATGGGACTATTACTTATTAAACGAAAGAAAGAGAGTCCAATCTAGTCCTTGCTAGGTCCTAACTATCCTGTATAACATTATCATTTACGTGGAACCAGAACATAAATGGGTGCTTGAGTGTTGTGCTTTATTCTTTTTAAAACAGTGCAGACAGTTTAAAACTAGCCTGATTCTATCAAGTATTTGTTAAATTTGTATTTGTACATTTGTAAACGTAATGACTACAACCAATCAGACTATGATACAATAATTGACTAATTTTTTTTTATTTTTTCTAAAGGAGCGTTTTACAAGAACAGATTGTGTTATTTTTCGTATTTGATAATTTCGATATATTTTGGTTCATGTATCATTCTGCGAGAGGTGAATTTACAGATTTTGTGTCAAGATAGTAAGGGTTATCGTTGCAAATAAGGCGACAATACAGTTATTTAAGACAAATGTTTATATAATTTCAACGGCTGATCATATCTAGTAAATATAAGGGCGACATGCATTTCACATGTAAACCAGTTAGAGGTCCATATCTCTGTTCTTTTCACCCTGCGAACATTTATTATTATGTATAAATCATAAACATATGCTATTATATTTCTATACGGCGGTACATCTGAAAACAATCATGTATTTTACTCAACTTTCTAACATACAACTCCTAGCGCAGCCTCAGCTACACACATCACTATACAAACACTAACTTACAATCTAAACACGAGCGAACATTATATATTTTGCCATAGTACAAAATTGTATTTCGTCGTCTTAGTTTTCTTCCTTGTATTTACGTCATATTCAACAGTTTTTAACTATCATAGTTTGTACTGTCATGTACGAATGTCAGGATATTCTAGGTAGTGCCTGTTAATCAATCCCTACTCTATCACATTGATCTTCATTTACAATTTCCGATCACGCAAGTGAAACGTAAAGACACCTAAACACCTAAAACTAATCAATATATAAAGCAGTCATACCAAGCAGCTTCAACATATATGGATAATTGCCGGAACCGAACCGAACTAAAATCCATGTCATGGTCATTAACAGGATGTCCGTATAACAACACTTTTGTTAGCATATGTGGAGATCAGTACAGATCTTCACAAGAACATTGGTTATTACTGATTGTATGTTGCTGTTTATCTGCAACAATTTCATAAAAATGTCACACCGACTACATTGCTTATGTTAGTCATCGTCGGCATCCGTCCGTCTTCATGAGACGATGGTGTAGCTTCCCATTTGGGTGTCCTATCTGCACCTTCGCTAGTGGCTGAAGAGTCAGACTCTTGAGTGACAGTCTCTGTTGCACTTGCTGCAGGTGTATGCTGATGCTTGCTGAGGATGTTTTTGGTTCGCCTTCCTCCTGGATCTCTTTGCAGCGAGGTTTGTGTTTCTCATCTCCTCAGCTTTCTGAGTGCCCTGTCTGACAGCAAGACGCCACGCGTAGCGGTCGTCTGCACAGCTCTCCCAATTGTTTATGTTGATGTTGGCTGTCTTCATGTCCTTTTTGCAGACATCTTTGTAGCGCAGACGTTGCCTTCCAGTCGTTTGTGCACCTTCTACTAGCTCGCCGTACAGCAGGTCCTTGGGTATGCGGCCTGGGTCCATTCTCCTAACATGGCCTAGCCAGCGAAGGCGTCTCTCGCTGAGAATGGAGAACATACTGTTTATGCAGGTGCATTTGAAAACCTCTGTGTTGGGAACTTTGTCTTGCCACTAGATACGCAGAATGCGCCGCAAGCATCTCAGGAGGAAGCTGTTGAGTTTCTTCACGTGACTCGCGTAGGTGGTCCATGCCTCGCTGCTGTAAAGGAGTGTGCTGAGCACGCATGCCTAGTAGACGCGCAGTTTGGTCTTCTCGGTGAGGTTGTGATTGTCCCAGACCCTCTGGTTCAGTCTCGCCATAACTGCTGATGCCTTGGCAATCCGGCCATTTACATCAGTATCAACGGAGAGCGAGTTGGAGATGGTGGACCCAAGGTATGTGTACTCTTCAACAACTTCCAGGTTGTACCCATCAATAGCGATGGTGGGAGAGGAGTCTGCGTCCTGCACCATTACATTCGTCTTCTTCAGACTGATGGTCAGTCCGAAGTCGTTGCAGGCGTGGGAGAGGCGGCATACTAGCTGCTGCAGTCCATCTTCCGTGTCTGATGTCAAGGCTGCATCGTCGGCGAAGAGTAATTCACGGATGAGAACCTTTGTAACTTTAGTCTTTCCACGGAGACGGTCGATGCTAATCAGCTTTCCGTCAGTCCTGGTGTGTATATACACACCCTCGCTGCAGTCCTTGAAGGCGTACTGGAGGAGAATGGAAAAGAAGATGGCAAAGAGCGTTTTCGCAAGGACACAGCCTTGCTTCACTCCGCTGCTTACCGGGATGGCCTCTGATGTTGCATCGTTGAAGCACTCTGTGCTGTGCATGTTATGATAGCGAGCAGTCGTGGGGGGAAGTTTATCTTCTTAAGGATCCTGAAGAGCCCGCTTCGGCTGACCAGGTCAAATGCCTTGGTCAGGTCTATGAAGGCAATGTAGAGGGGCATCTGCTGCTCACGACACTTTTCCTGCAGCTGTCGTAGTGAGAACATCATGTCTACAGTCGACCTGCCTGCTCGGAAGCCACACTGGGACTCTTTGTAGACTCGGGATGCTAGGGTCTGCAAGCGCGCCAGTACGACACGGGCGAACGCCTTTCCAACAATACTGAGAAGAGAGATGCCCCGGTAGATGTTGCAGTCACTGCGGTCTCCTTTGTTCTTGTATAGAGTGACAATGTTTGCATCTCGCATGTCCTGGGGGATGTGTCCTTGTCCCCAGTAGAGGCAGAGGAGTTCGTGCAGCGGCTGGATTAGTGCTGGTTTCCTTATCTTTAGGACTTCAGGCGAAATGCCGTTACTCCCAGGGGCCTTCCCACAAGCGAGGTAGTCAATGGCTTTGCTAAGCTCTTCCAGGGTAGGTGGTGTGTCTAGTTCCTCCAAGACTGGCAGGTCTGGGATGGCGTCTAGGGTGGTGTCCGTGACGACGTGTTTGGTTGCATACAGCTCAAGATAGGGCTCAACCCAGCTCTGCAGCTGTTTGCCCTGGTCTTTGATGACTTCGCCAGTCTTGGACTTGAGTGGGGCGATCTTGGAGGTGGGTGGGCTTGTTGCTTTCTTGATACCCTCGTACATGCCATTTGCATCACCTGTTTCGGCAGCTATCTGTATACCGGTGCAGAGGTTCAGCCAGTAGGTGATAGCGCAGTGACGGGCGGTCTAGTGGGCATTTTTCCAGGCAGTCCTGAGGTCCTGTAATGTGCCAAGACTAGGCGCAGCTTTGTAAGCCAGGAGGGCTTTCCTCTTTGCCTCAGTCACGGGTTTCAACTCCTCCCAGCTGGCCTCATACCAGTTTTTTGTATGTGCTCTTTCTTCCCGTAGGTAGTAATGGCTGAGTTTTGCACAGCGTCTCGGAGCTGGGACCACTTGGAGTCGATGGTGTCATCAAGTGTCTCTTTGCTGACAGCCTCGTGAAGTTTGCAGATGAACTGCTGTGCATTCTCTGGATTGCTTGCACAGCAGGTGTTGATGCGTGGGCGACCATTCTTCTTGGCGTGGTTCAGTTTCCCGGGTATTATTTGCACCTTGCTGGCCACAAGGAAGTGGTCCGTGTCGCGGTCGGCACTGTGGTAGCTGCGGGTGAGAAGGACACTGGCTAGTTCCGCGCGCCTGGTGATGACTAGATCTAGCTGGTGCCAGAGGCGAGAACGTGGGTGTCTCCATGATACCTGGTGGATCTCCTTCCATTTGAAGAAGGTGTTGGTCACACAAAAGGCGTGAGTGCAGCACATCACCAGCAGTCGCTGGCCATTCTCGTTGATTTTGCCCCTTCCGTGCGGGCCGAGACAGGTGGGCCATGCCTCGTAGTTAGCTCCCACTCGCGTATTGAAGTCTCCTAGTAGGTATAGGCCCTCGGTAATAGGTATATTTGATATTGCTTGATCCAGAGCCTCGTAGAACTGTTCTTTTTCTTCTGGGTTTGAGTAGAGGGTTGGGGCATACACGCAGAAGATGTTGGCTGGGCCTGAGGATGTTGATAGCCGGAGGGTAAGGATCCTCTCAGTGCCTGATGATGGAGGCTCAATGAAGGCGACGAGGGTGTTCTTTACAGCGAAGCCGACACCATGCTGCATGGGTTCGTCTGAAGGTTTGACTTGCTAGAAGAAGGTGTAGTTTGATTCTCTGAAGGTGCCGCTGTCGGCCAGTCGGGTCTCTTGAAGACAGGCAATGTCGACATTCAGTCGGAAGAATTCTCTGTCAATGACGGCAGTCTTCCGTGTGTCGTTGATCGTCTGAAGGTCAGTGGTGAGTCCAGGGCACAAGGTTCTGATGTTCCAGCTTGCAAAACGATGAGCTGGAGTCTTCTTGTTTCCTCTTTGTATCTCGCTTGGTGCAGAGTTTTTTGGCCTGCTTGTCGAGATGGTTCTCTAAGCTCCACGCACCCAGTGAAGCAGGCAGGCCATGGCGGGAAGCACCTAATTAACTGGGTGCTGCCCAGTTTGAGGCGGGCGGTAGCTTCCAATGAGACATGGCGATCTCTCCCACCGTCGAAAGCAACCCCTGGCGCCAAGTTCTACGCCAATCGAGCTATGGCTTATAACCGGTAGACTGCTGCTTTCCGTGTTGTGCTTACGCCTTAAGACGACGCTCGAGTGTCCGCTCCAGTGGAGCTGCAAAGCCTGGGCAGTCTAGAATGGAGAACCAGCCGTTACCCATGCAGCAGACCCCCCCTCTCCACGCAACTGGTGGACCCAAGGGAACGACAAATGTCGCTACAGCTTGGCACCAACGGCGTCGCATGAGTTGCCGGAATGACGTTGAAGTCAACGTCATACCGCCTTAGGGACTAAGTCTCCGGATTTTTCTGTCGGGGTTTACTCCCTTAGCCTTCCCGTGAATGGGTATAGCCGCAAGGCTGCGGAGGTTTGGGATCAGAGTTTTCCTTCTCCTAGATGAGCTACCATCCAAGGTTTACGAGCCCCATCTACCCAAAGCGACTGGTTTTAAGGCGCCAGTGGCCGTCTTCACCCCTTCTCCTGTCAGTGAAAACATGGTCCGCCGGACTTAGAAGCTAAGCTACTCGTGAAGGCCAGGAGCTCGATTTTAGTTGACAGAGGCGTTCAGAGTCGCAAGCCCTAAGGGGCATTTTTGGAGGAGTGGGGAGCTTGTCTCCCACTCCCACCCCGGCAATGTCAACCATGGCCCAATCACATATTTGGCACGTGCTTACATACATGTATCTAATATTTCACAGCAGAGCTTACTTTTTCGATAATGATTCCTGCCTATTTAGGGTGAATCGTGACGTTTTGTTTTATGTCTGGGCACTAAGACGTGCTTCGTCATTGGGTTGATGTGAAAATGTGATGATTTTCCATAAACAATTTATCAAGCTTGGAATCTTTGTTTGCAGTACTAACCTAACGCTTACAAATATTTCAAAGATATGAAATGCTTTTTCAAATCATTTAATAAGTTAATAGTAACACATGCAATGACAAACATAATATCACTTAGAGATGGGTTAATTAATTACACCGAAGGACGCAGTGGTATTAGAGGAATGAATACACATTAGTTTAATGTTTAGACAGGTGGAGCATTATTTATCTCAGGTGGAGCATTATTTGCTTACGTATACCTAAATATTTTAAATCGCTTATTATATAACTGTCTATGTTTATAGAAAAAAGCACAATATCCTCTTTGTGAAGAGTAATGTTACATAATAAGACAATAACAAGACAATAACTAAACGTAAACACAGGCCATGTGTGTAGTGAGAGCATGCATGATATATAATATCTGTTATGCGTTTTCTTTATGAGAAATGAAGTGATTATGACTTAGACAACATTTGTATATAAAAATCGGATTTGTTATTCAACATGACTGATCAAACAGAAATATCTTTTCAACCTGACAAGAATTGCGATTTGTTATCATTAATAATAATGTCATTCTAGTGAACCATTGCGTTTGTATATTTCAATAGGAAAGAGTTGAAATTCCCATACTATGAAATGTATACCCAATTAAATGGTTTTTACTAATTAAAGATGAATCTATTATTTTTAGTTTGTGAAACAGCAACTACGAACAGAACCTAAACTTAAATTTCATTTATACTTTATGCATATGGTCTAATCGTAGGATGCGCAAATTCGTATTTTTCAATTGAATTTTGGCGAAGCATAACATAATATAAAATGATACAGCAGCTATTAAGATTGAAAATCAAGTAGAAAAAATAGTACAGGTTTCAATTAATGCAGCTTCAGCTATTAAAAAATAGTGTTATGATAAATAAAATGTGTAAAGAAGTCCAGCATGGACACTATGCCCTCAAAACTATTGAAATAGTACGCAGGGCCTTAAGTACACGATTTGCAGATTTTAAATATTGTGCAATGTCCTTCTGTCGGTTTTTGTATTAATTGTTCGGCAGACGTAGCTTCTGACAAGCCATCAAAGGGGTTGCGACGTTCTTTCAAAATCGGTATTCATTTGTTGCTAGGCAATTACATAGTTTGACAAAAGGTGGAAGATCCCGAGTGCTTTGCTTTTCGTAGGAGGATATTAGTGAAATGTATATCACACCAACTGGAACTTGTAAAGTTGTGAAGAACAGGGCTCAATCTTATGAGCGACTTTGAGAATACATTGGGTATCGTCTGATGAGGTATGCTTTTTTATCTGTCATGTCGTTGTTTCTAGATCGTAGTATCCGTACAATACACTACACGTAACATAATTGCAATATGTGGTGCAAAAAGAAGCACTAATGGATGTGTATTCTGATTTCCAGACATACAAACAAGAACTAAAAAGATCTTATGCGACGTTGAAACATTAAATACTGCAAAGCGACGACTTACGAATCCTCTCAAGCAAGGTTTATATGCTCTCCAGATACAATCGACATAAACATGGTTAGAGTACCGTTATAAGTAGGCATGAAATGTACGGATCATCCTGTGTGCTTTTTTAAAATACGTTTGAAGAAGCACCAGAAAAATTAATAAACAGCAGAGAAAGACAAAACTACTATTATTATGCAATTCATCTAAATGCATTTAACAATGTAGCTGCGTCTCCAATTGTTTGTTCAGCGATCATACGACCCGCCACCCCACTACTAATATTAAAAGGGAGGACAAGAATCAACGACTGTTAAGATTAAGTCTTGCTTTAGAATCATACAGCATCGATTTAGCATGCATGAAAGGAAATGCATCATTGATAGTCTTACATACTTAATACTCTTATGGAACCAATTACCTGTAGATATGATGCATTATCCGGAAGAAATATTGGTTACATAAACCTTTATTTCTTTAAACTAAAATACGT
Source organism: Unio delphinus (assembly GCA_029339505.1). Lineage (NCBI taxonomy): Eukaryota > Metazoa > Mollusca > Bivalvia > Unionida > Unionidae > Unio > Unio delphinus. The sequence goes on from JAQISU010000338.1 coordinate 821,800, forward strand.
TATTAACATCAACATAATATTTTATAGATTTTTATAATAGAGGCATTTTAAAGTCATTTGTGTTAATGTCATTCCACTTTTAATTCATTAGTTAGGTTTGAAATGTTGTAAAATTACTCATTTCAATATGTATTATGACTCATTGGGAATTTCACATCAGTTCGAGCATTTGGGGCATTTAAGTACCACATTACGTTTAAACTGAACACCACCTAAAATGTAGTGAATTTAAACTATTCGGGATTTATTAGTTCGAGATGCCTATGATGGCTACCAAAGGATATTTAAGAACATCGTATTTTCTTTTGTTTGTTTACGTTAAATGCAGTAATATAATTGAGAAGGAGATTGGAAGAGAACAAAAACAATGAATTGAATTTCAGATGACTATTAGAGCAAAAGCGTGCATTGAAGTATGGGGAACTGTTCACAATCTTGATTGCTTAGACTATTATTTAGGATTAACAGAAGCAATCCAATACAAGACGCGGGGTGATAGCTAATATTTATTCTAGTTTACCGTAAACAAAAACCTTTTTCGGAATACCTTTGGATCGTTTCTTGATTAGCTAACATGATACTACCCTTAAGATGATATTCGAGGAATTCGTACACTGTAATTATTTTTAATTCTGTGTAACTATCTTGTAACAATTTGTATATTGAATGGCAACACATTTAAACTTTTGACTAATTCAAATGTTCCTTTTGGATTTAAGACGATTTCCTACAAAGATAAAGCCCCTCGATGTGATCATTAATATCATTGGTGGTGTTATAAATTGACTTTATCCATTTTTTGGGAAATAATAATTTCTTTAGTAGCTGATGTTACAGTTTTTATACTTCTTGGAAGTATTACCTTGTAAACAAAAAACTAAAAGGAAACATAAACCGATATAACAGTGTCAAAATGTTCAACACAAATGTCCAACGAATACATTACAAGATTACGTCGGTCATATGATTCGTTTTATTCGTTATGCCTTGTGCATAGTTTATATCGTCTCCTGGTATAGTTTATGTCTTTATTTTAGTGAGTGCAAGATACTCGAGGCCATTAAAATCTTTATTAAGTGTAACACCCCTCATTTAAATATAGTGTTCATGTATTCCCCTCTAACCAAAATCCACAGAGTAGTTTAAACACAATGTGTTGACAATGGCATCAGGTGTATCCATCCTCATTAGGTGATTGCTAGACAAGACATTTATTTCTTCGTTTGTGATCGGTTGAATCCAACTGGATGTGTTTTCATTTTCGTTAGATGTTAGATTATTATGCTTAGCTTGAATACCTTTCCTTGTCAATGCAGATATTTGTTCTGTACCTCTCACGGTTTTACTTGCATATTTGTTGAGTTTAAGTTGACGCTCAATTATGCTGATGACGCTTCTTAAGCTTGTTCAGTTCAAAACCAGATTCATCTTTTCTCCTAACACTGAGTATAATAAACTATCAAGGAGCTAATCCGATGTGTTTCTGAATTCATTATCTGACAGCCAGAATCCTGTAACTAGCATTACATCATAAAGTGTATTTTCCGACTTTGCTCACATTTGGATACAGAATGATCATTTTCACCTTAAAAATGTCTAAGCCATGTCTATGTCAAATTCTCCAAATAACTCAAAGTTTAGTAGATTACAAGCTGCTACATCGTCTTGTCTGATGTCATTGTATTCTTTTCTCCAGGTTAGCAGGTTTTGATTTTTTGCCAGAGGGAGAAACTAGAAACAAAGTTGACAAAGATGACAAGCAGATGACACAGGGTGCTGCTTGTATTTTCTGGATTGAGTATGGTTACTTGTTCTGCATATAAACGAAAGCTTCTATAACAATACTTTACATGAAAATCATTTTTGTTGTTGTTTTTGGTCATTTTGATCAGTAATATAATCGTGTTTCCAGAGTAAAATAGCTATAAAGACATGATCTTTATGGTATTCATGTGCCATGGGTAAATCGCTATTTGTACATAAAGTTGCTATAAAAGAAGATATCAAGGGCCATGTTATTTTTAACGTATGTGAAATATATTTATATATAACATTTCTGCATCGTGTTATATTTAACTACGCCAAATATCATAGCATACTTTACACAGTATATGTTCAAGTAATCCACGTTATACCTTACAAATCATGTTTTATGTCCCGTATTTACAATGACTATATATTACATAGTATAGTATCCTTTTGAGAAGTAGATCTTCTATATGGTTCATACTATCTGATTATGTTTTCCAATCTCAATCGCTTTCTAGATGCAACAACGTTATTTTCTTTTTCAAATAAACGGTTCCTATAATGTGTGTAGTTTCACATGTTGATCTTATAACATGAACATATCACTTTATGTGATTCTGATTGATCCTAATAAACTCATGCAATATTGTACATTATGCTCTTTACTGTTAAGGTGTGATCAAGGAATCACCTTTTTAAACCCTACGATCTGAAATGTTTTGTTGTCAATGAACGTTTTGACCACCAGATTTGGATTCGATCCACGAAAGGAATTTAACTAACAAATTATCTCATCTGTCTGAATAGGGCTACTTTACCACTACCACCCTAAGGCATGTAATCCACCAAATATGTAAGCGTGGTTTAAAGTTTAACCTACATATGAAATACACTCACATCTGTTCACAGACGATTGTTGATATAAACCGGTATTCACACTGGCAGACGTTTATCTACTCACTAAATACGTACGTGATAAATATGTGATGCAACTCCGACACAAATGTAAAGTTCTTTACATCCTGCTGTTCCAAGTCAAATATTGCACATAAGTGGTGACATACATTATAGTAAATTAGGAAGTTCTGCATCCGGTGAATCTTCTTTTTAAAAAAAATATTCAGCATAGTAATGCTCGGTGTTGAAAGGTATGGCTACGTAATCATACTGCAAGCATCAGATAAATTTATATCATGTGTATATGAGATTATGTGTTGAAAATCTTTTGTAAGTATAAAATGTTATATTTATTAGGAGGGACACTTGTTCTTTAACGTATATATTGTAAGAAAAGTGTAATTTAGATTGTAACGTTGATACTGGTTTAGCTTTAATTGGGATTATTATTCCACACAACAAATGAAGGTGCAACGCGTAACAGAATGAACCGAACTATTCATTCTTCATCATGCCTGAATAATTGATAATTTATACGTATAGAATTTTAAATGGATAATTATTTAGCATTAAATGTTTGATTTGTTTGCTTAATGTCCAGCTTCTACGAGCCTTAGCAAGCAAACACTGGTCATGCTTCAACTTATTGCATACATTCAGTATTAAAACAGAGCGCATATGAGATCCTCGATGGATCAGTATATTGAAATATATCACATTTTATTAGAGGAGTTAGAGCAATACATATTCATTATTTATTGGCATTACTGGAGGAAATTTAAACACGTTATGTACTATTGGCCGTAACATCAGCCTGGAAGTTAAGGTTTTAATTTCAAAACAATCAGTGTGTTTTGAACGTTTGAATCGATTCTGTTTTGCTGATACGTGCGCTTATATTACGCTTGGGAGGTTTACATTATAATCTGCTTAGCTGCTGAGAAAGGAAATATAATGGCAACTTGAACTAGCATCGTGCTTGCGTGTGGTTGACGTGAAGAAAATTCCCCAGAAATGTTTTTGTCAATACTCAGAAACTTTAGGTGTTAGAAATGATTGAGCTCTGATGATTAATAGGAATGCGGAAGTAGAAAAAATATTTTTATGTGCATCTAACATGGTTTTCGTTTCGTTTCTGCGTCAAAAGGAAACATGAGTCTATAAAAATAAAATTGCATTATGCAAGATGTGAAAATAATAATGACGGAAAAACATATGCAATGCTTTGTGTTTAAAAAAGAATATGTAGATAATTGGTCTTAATAGATTTCTTTGTCTTTTGTAAAATAGTATACATAACAAAATATATGGAATTCATCAATACAGTTTTCCAGGTTACATATGTATATTGTAAATTAATAAATATGACGTAATATATTGAATTCATCAATACGATTTTGTAGGTTACATTTTCTATCTTTGATCAATCTCGAAACTCTTGCAACTTTTATGATTTCTTAAAGAACTGATTTCGGATTATTCGTCTGCAAAATAAAACCAATGGTTCAATGTCACTGAAACTTCTCGAATTCAATGAAATTGACAAAAACTCATTTCATAACAGTTATTCTTGTTGTCACCATCATCGGCATCTTTCTCGCCTACTCCTCTTCACGGTCATCAGCATTGTCAACGTCACCACAACGTAATAATCATAATGGAATACATGGCAATTTTTAATCAAAAACGTTAAAATGATACTCTTTCGATACATTGGTTTATTGACATTTGATAGAAAATGAAGTTGAAAGAGGCCACTCGTTTCATTGACAGTAATAACAAGTATACATCGTTTCAGCATATCCTGCCGAACATGACACGAACCTAAAAATTGTTCAGTGTGCTCTTGGAAGTCTGGCCGTGGACCGCTGAACGCCGACAACTTATCCACAAATTCAATATAACATCTCAAAGCCTTGAAACACACGTTGCACGAATGCACCACTGGCAATAAAGAATAGATGGATAGAAAGATATATATATATATATATATATATATATATATATATATAGATAGATAGATAGATAGATAGATAGATAGATAGATAGATAGATAGATAGATAGATAGATAGATAGATAAATAAATAGATAGATAGATAGATATACAGGCAGGCAGGCGACATATATACAGACATACAGATAGACAGCATTATGCCTGCTATTATCAAGCATTATCTTATATAATCCGTGGATAGCACATTCCGTTATACATGGTATATATATATATATATATATATATATATATATATATATATATATATATATATGCTTGTTTGTGTGAATTTAACTGTGTGTTTACATATATTTGTAACGAATATTCATGTACGTAGCTTTTGCATCCCTATACACCAATTTGACTTATTTGAAAAGTAGTTAAAATTTGTTGCTTTTGTTATTCGTCAATATTGCATTTTGTATTTAAAGCATACTGGCTTTTTCATCACTATTCAGTATTATATTACTATTATATATACATTACAATAAATTATGTTGCAAATGCCGTTTCGTTCTTTAAGAAAATCAGTTGAATTTCATATTTTGTCTAGTAGAGGACGTTAAGAGGCGTTACCTTAGCTCGTCCGCATTCGGTTCCTCTGGCAGCACCATGACGTTCCGGCATGCACTCGCCTGTTGGTGGATTTGTGCACCTCATCGAGTCACAAACGTTTTGAAAACCAATCTTAAAATAAATGTAATATAATTTATAAATCTTGTAAAGTGCCAGACAATGGTACAGTGGTTGACAAGGGTACAGTGCTAGACAATGGTAAAGTTCTAGACTAGGGTAGATTGCTAGACAAGAGTAAAGTGCTAAACAAGGAAAAGTGCTAGACAAGAATTAATGCTAGACAAGGATGAAGTGCTAGACAAATATAAAGTGATAGACAATGGAAAAGTGCTACACAAGGGTAAATTGCAAGACAATGATAAAGTGCTAGACATGTGTACAGTGTTAGACAAAGGTAAATTACCAGACAAGGCTAGAGTGTTGACCAGGATAAAGTGATAGACCAGGATAATATGGTAGACCTGAATAAAGTGCTAGACAAGGATAAAGGGCTAGACAAGGGTAAATTGCTGGATAAGGGTATAGTATTAAGCAAGGATAGCGGTAGCAACAGACAGAACAACAACATCCCCAGTATCAACTTCCTTTACCTCTGCAACAAATAGAAAAACAAGGAATGATGTTGGAAGCTAAAAAATTTAGAAGTGATCAAAGAAAAGAAAAGGTAAAACAAAAAAATAAAGTGGATCAAATAAAAGAACAGTTGGAACAAATGGACAAGAGAGAGAGAGAAAGGGAACAAAAGGAGGCCAAACGACAGGAGAGATTACGCTCTTCACCAGGTACGAAAAAAGATCTTGGTGTTGACTCTTCTGGCGCTACTACAGGACGTGGTCGAGGAAATAATCATATCGCTTGCCCTGACAGCGGAAATACTTCTCATGAAATTGTCAAAGAAATCTCTGATATATGTCGACGATTATTTACCGATGGTATCATGGACATCAATACCTATCGGAAATTTATCGATGAAATTACACATGACTAAATCCCTAGACATATAATTTAGATCATGGTGAATAATTAAATAAAATGATCGTACACAATATGTATCATAGACCAAGAATGATCAGAGTAGTAAACTCACGATTACCAGTTTGTGAAATAACCTACGGAGATGAACTTGGTGATGTTGTTTGGGGTTTATTTACCAGGATAGCCCCAAAAACAATGCCAATTGCAAAACAACTATCAATGAAAGCTATCGATGTTATTCGCGACAAATCTCCTAGCGCAATCGGTGATCTTGCCGGTTAAGCGTTTTCTGCGGTCAAGGACAGAATTTTACGGTTGCTACGACAAAAGCAGCAACTGAAATTACCATCTACTCAAGTAATGCCTGTAAATGAAAGTAAAATAATAAACCAGGCCCCAACCCTAAGATTAATGGATCTGGCTCACGCATCGTTGAAAGAAAAGGAAGATAATATAACCCCTAGTCTGATAGCAGGAAGTGGTCTTCGTAGATAACTACAATTAAGATCATACTAATTACAATAAAATGTTTAAATGTGAAATTGATACAGCGTTAGACATTGGTGAACCAGTTCGAAAAAATGATTCCCTGTGCGATTATTAATATTATTCTTACGATGCAGTAAAACCAAATCAGAATGAAAGAATAAAATTACAAGTACAGGATACAAGTCGATATTTCTTACCCGCTGAGGCATTGATCGAAGTCGAGGGGTGACTTATAAAAGTAGACGATACAAATTTTGAAGCTGCTACTAAAATTGCTTTTGTCAATAATGGCATTATGGCATTATTCAGTAGTGCCACATACTTCATCGATGGAAAACATATCGAATCATGTCTGCAACATGTTGATGCTGCTACGACGATACTTGGTCTAGCAAGATACTCTGATGACTATTCAAGATCAGCTGGTCCATCGATGATGTTTGCAAAGGATACAAATGATCATGCAGATCACACAGATTTAACTACTGGTGATGTAAGAGCCGCAGATGTATCCGCAGACGTAAATGCAGTATTATCAAGAAATAACAATTTCAATCTTGGATTTGCAGCACTTAAGCCAATGTTGAACGCTAATGGAGAATTTTCGTGTGTAATGCCATTATCTCATATTTTTGGACTTTGCCCGGATTCTAAGAATATTTTAAATATTTTTAATATTAAAAAAATGATGTTATTTATGTAACTCAGCGGTATAAACAAATTCCGAAATTAATTAGAGATATTTGTAATATTTTAGCTGTATTTAATAAATTTGATACACACACGCTTAGAAAGATTCATCAGACCTGGTGTAGCGTGGATATGGACATAAATAAATTCAGAAATTTCTTTTCACGTGATCAAGCAACACCGTTTGGTTTTATGACAATAAATCTGCATGATACCAGGACAAGATATCGTGCAGGTATCGATCAAATATTTGGCTAATTTGTAGCATCAGATTGACAAAATAAAGATATTCTCTACCTAAATTAAATATATATTATTTGATATATGAAAAATTGTATATGGCTGCGTCATGGAAGCACAGATAAATGTCATAAAAAATGTCTAGGAGAATACTGCAAGAGAGATTAATACATTTATCAAAAAATCCACATGCTGGTCCTTGACATTGTGTTTGATGCAATGTTGGCGTTCAAGAACAATATCGGATTTGTAATGAATGTGTTGGAGATAAATACAAAACTTTGATGGCGTATTACCGTCGTAGAATCGAAGAAGGGGTTTTGATACCTAGAAAAGAAAACCCTCCAACCCAGGAATAATATTACTTAAAGTTCAGAAAAGTCTCAGATTGATCGTTTGTCTGAATTTTTTTATTTTATTTGATCTATGTACAAGATCTTTTTTATTTCATCAGATTGACAATTTAACACATGGAGAGAGCAGCAGAGAGGGGTCGACTACAACATTGGTTTGGGTCAAGCTAGGTGTAGTCATTTAACTGACTTCAATGTTAGTCACCATTACCTGATTTGGTAATCAAAAAGGGTGACGTTTCGAATTAGTCTGGTCACCCTCTCTGCTGCTGAAGCATTGAGAAAACGGACCTGCTTCGTTCCTCTCCAATGGTGTTTAAAAAGCTCTCGTTTTGCAAAGAAGAAACCGTTATACTATATCAAACTATGTATCTGTTATTCCTAATGAACCTTACGACAGGCGTATTTGTCTTATAATTCTGGCAGGACGAATACAAGAATGATGCAAAATTCATGTACATGCAAACTAATGCCATACTGAATACAGCTTCTGGCCATATTAGGGAAACGTCTCAATAGCAACACTCCAGTTAACACACAACGTTTTCACAACGTTGCTATATGGCTGTGTTTCGGTTACATGGGAATATAACGTTTTGGCAACGTTGCTTAAACGTTACACATGAAAATGAAATTAAATAGTCCTCTGATCTGAAAGATATAGTAAATTGTAAATGGTATGTGATTACATTCGTTCTAATACTATGGACAAGAATTAATATAAATTTTCTAAAGAAAATTGTATAACGCTTTAACAACGTTGTACCAGTGTTGTGGTTAACTTTACATGATCAAGGAAAACATACTTTCGTAGTTCATCCATTTTTATTTTCAAAACCAATAACTAAAACATTTTACTCGTCAGGTTCTTTTAAATTACAAACATGAGGTACTGTCATTGTCTTAACAATATTCTACGTGTCTACGAACTAAGGACTAGCTCATCATGTACCGACCGAATGGCAATTGAGGCAGAGATGAATCTCCTTTTCCCCGCTATTTTGAACCACCAAGGTATGAACAATAAATAGTTAAATAGTTAACATATATTCGCATATTTAGTTGCAGAAAATAACGTTTTTTTTATTGGTCGATGTCCGTTGATGCATTCAAGCACTTGTAAACTGCTACGAGCTGGGCCCGAGGCAATGCTATTGCCTCAATGGAATTTTCAAACAAAGAAAATGGGATATATCGGCCAACATGTTCAACTTGTAAAAGTGACTTAACTGCTTGGAATATTTCGTTTATTCGACTCGTATTAAGTAAATTATATTGTTACACTGGTACATTTTTGAAACAAAAAATATCGTGGATAGGATAGGTTACCATGATAAAATGCCTTCCGTTAGGCTAGCATTTCGAATTAAGCGCGTTTACCACAAAAGCGTAAGATTTATCGTTCTTGACCAAAATTTATTTTAAAATGTACCAAGTGATTTAAATTAATTTCAATCACAAGTTAAGTTCAAATGAATATATGTTTAGACATATGTATACATATGTTGATTTACATATTTGTGAAAAAAAGAAAATGCATATTAAAGATAAAAGTTTGTGATAAATACAGACATGTGGGTGGGGTGAATAAAATGTAGTGGTCAGCTATTAAATGTCATGGATGTAGATCAAACCATGTATAGAGACGAACATTTACATGTGTTTAACTACATATAGGCTTTTACATACTTTTAGGCTATTTTAATTAAATCTTAGAGTGAATGCCATTTATGAAGTTAAACGATTCACGGTGGTTAAATTTTTTATAATTGCTGGGAGCTATATTATGTTGCATACTTGGGGTTGGCAAATTGTTTCCAGTTAGAGCAAACATATTTGCATGCAAAATCATGGCCAAAAAAAGCTACAGAAAGCATATATGGTCACACTATTATTATTATGATTATGATTATTATTATTATTATTATTATTATTATTATTATTATTATTATTATTATTACTTTCAAATATACTAATTGAACTCCTTAGGCGAGTATAATATGGGCGATAGTGTCCGCAGGATGATGAAACGGTACGAAGAAAACAACTATGGTCAGAGTATAGTCTAAAGAGTCGCAAAGGAAACAAAAACAGATTAAAGACCTTGTGATATGCCGAGTGTTGATCAGTAAGTATGACTTGATTTCAATTGTCTATTTTTTTAATTACTCGCCATAGATTTTTCCATAAATAGATAAGGTACAACATGTTGCTTCACGCATACTGCAATTATATCTATATTAAAAAACCTGAGATCAAAATTTAAGATACATATTTTATAAATACTCCATTGATTATTGTTGGGATTTAGAAAACTGCAATGCATTCTTTGTTGTAAAACTTATTTTAAAATATTGTGTTACTCTTGCAGAAGTTTGCTTGAAAAAAAATGGAAAAGTGAAAGAAATTGACATTGAAGAGGCCATATCGAAGACCCGTGGTAGGATAAAATACAAGGTCAGCCGTTCGACTCTTTATTTTATCAATATTGGATTCAGATTTTGAAAACATTGTGAAATGCATTTCTATATTGCAAACGAAATCAGCTTATCATAGTTTCCAGAACTATTAAAGCTGGAGTACAGCTAACTACAAGTTTCATCCAACTTGTATCATAGGACAAGTGCTTCTACCTACTTGGAATTATTATTTACATACAATATTTGGACACAATAAATTCATCCTTGCGCAAATTGATTTCACCATTCAATTGCCTGAAATAACAAATAAGTACAAAGTAATCTTGTAACTTGGCTGAACAATATTAAGGGAAGCATAAGTGCAGTGAAGAAATTTTCATAAAGTTTAATAATGCTAGTTAATGTGACTTATTTATATGTAAGCTGTGTTGAGATGATATGTGAATTCTAACTTATATTTTAATTTGTAGGTGACTGAGCAGAAGAAAAACGAGATACTAATTAGAGTGGGGGAGAAGACTAATTCCGAGTCCCAATATTAATTAAATTTAGATAATAAACAAAAAAATATATTACAATATATGTTTTATTGTTTATTTTCTCCTTTTTGTCTTTTAAAAACAAGTGTTTGAACCTTCCGTCTTCAAATTGAGGGGATTCCTTATCAGGCAAAAAACAGTGTAGTGTACCTATCTACTTTTACTTTACACCCTGCTACCTAAAACCATTTTTGTTATACTCCCATTGGAGTAGATCTCCAGAAACCCTTGCCTACTTGGTGAACTCACATGTCCATTTTAAGTCTAAGGGAAGGACCTGCTGTAAAGTCTGTTAGAAAAACTAGCCAGCAAGAGGATTACATACAATGAACAGAAAGCAGTGTTTGCATATAAACCATGTTAGAACACCTGCACTAAAAAGACTTCAGAATGGACGTATGATCTTTTATAAAATTAGTATCATTACTATTTTATCAAAGATTCTTATTACTTGCATGAAATGATAAATAATGATTCTGTATTGTGAAGAGTGTATTATTATATGTGCTACTTTGAACTTATTTGTGAGAGTTGTTACGCATCAATAAATGCAGAGTGATACTTCTATTAGTATTATTATTATGGTCAAATGACTGGTGATGTTTGGTTTGTCATGACTGAAAATGGTGCAGAACTGACACCTAATACTGCCACAATGGCAGCCTTGACATTCCTGTTATTGCAACTCCTAACTGGATGGTAATGTTGACATTTTTGTAATGTCGATTGTTTGACATTCTTGCCAAGCGTGAGGAATATGTGTTTTAGAAACACAAGCCGGTTTCATAAGATTTCGATAAAGGATTTGAATGTTGTAGGTAGGTAATTCAATAACGATAGACATCAACGTTGTAGCAACGTTCCCACTTGTTCACGAAATCACATTGCCACAACATTTTTTGACAACATTGCCATAACCTTAACACAACGTAACCACACACATACACATACAATGCAATACCTCACATTATTTAGAATGGCGTCCGATAATAAGGCGACACTGATCATCACGAGTGTAGATCTCTCCAGGCTCATTCTGCATATAAGACATATATTCTACAGTGTCGTATAAACTATAGGGCTCGGTCACGCATTTTCTGAAATACGATATATATTGGCCGTAAATAATGTTATATGACCAGTGAGATTGTGTACTGCCAGAGTAATACGAATTAGATCATAATTTGCGAACACGACTCTAATGTTACATTTTTACTTTAGGCTACCTAATGTTTGGATGCAATATATTCTATCATAGTATATTGACAATTTAAATCATCAAACAAATATTGTGTAATTGAACCCTACAGAATCAAACATATTTCAACATCTAAAGTCAACATTAAAAATTGAGGTTTAGGTGCAAACACGTCAATTTAAAACAGAAAGCAATTAATAGCAAAGAAATAAGATATTGTTTGATTAAGACATTTGAGGGATAGTTTACGACAATGTCAGAGGAACATGATCATTATAAATGAAAGAGGACGTACGTGATGTACGGACACTTATATAGGGACACGCTAGAATGGTTTTACCCATGAAACAAAAAGTGACGATAATATTTACAATCAAATTAGTAACGACAATTTACAATGAGGAAATACATATATGACTTGGCTAATTATCTGAGTCATTGGACATACCGGTGTTCATTCATTTTATCGGCTTAAGGAAAATTTGCGAAGTCATTCATTGGTAGAGTCCGTTAACGATCGAATTAAATAAGAAAGATATACCGGAGGCAAACGCAAGCAGAATGAACGTGGATATGTGACTTTCAGAGTTAAGAATATATGCATAAATAAACAATGACAGAAAATATAGACTTCGGATGAAAGAAAAACTCTTACATCTAGAACATGTTGTATCCCAAAGTAAAATGCGATATATTGGTAAGGTTTGCGTGAATATGAACAAATATGTACACATACATCATTATATGCATCCGCTTTGCAATATATTTAAATTTCATATATGAATGTAACCCTTTCTTTATTTATTGTTAATGCCTTAATTGAAACTACATCCTTGTGTCTTTGCAAATATAATTGAGCTTATTTCATATTTATTATTCATTTTATCCATTCAATCCAGACAAATCTTGCTGAATAGTTAAAAAATGTCAAATATTTCCATAAAGTATCTAAGTAAACAGACTGTATTAACTACATTGCTTTATCTTTTCATATTTACCAAATTGGATGGAAGAAACTTCTGCTTCCGTTGCCCAACAGCGAACTTAAGGACCTCTGAGCATTTTTGTAATATTAATGTTCAGTAATGCTTTACATTTTTTTTACATGGAATCAAGGCATGTATTTTCAACACTTCGTATATATAAGCTAACATTTCAAAATATATTTTTTTTTAAAGTAGGGTTGGATAATTGTATTCGAAATACTAACACCAGTTAGTAAACATTAATATAAAATATCGGATGTTGACATCCAGAGCAAAAAAGTTGAAGACGGAGAAAAAGCTCCAAATAGTTATGCAACTTTGAAAAACGAAAACACTCAATTGCCAATAGTCGCGAAGATGAGAAATTGACAAAAGTCTAAATTTCAAAAATGAATTATTTTAGCAAACGTGTTGAAGCACATTTACAAATAATATTAATATGAGCTTAATGTAAAGGAGCAAGATGTAGATAATGTCAAGGTATAGTTTACATACAAATTCTATATCGTAATATGCTTGGGTACGGTAATCTCATTCTTTATAGAGCAAGATGTAGATAATGTCAAGGTATAGTTTACATACAAATTCTATATCGTAATATGCTTGGGTACGGTAATCTCATTCTTTATAGAGCAAGATCTAGATTATGTCAAGGGTATAGTTTACATACAAATTCTATATCGTAATATGCTTGGGTACGGTAATCTCATTCTTTATAGAGCAAGATCTAGATTATGTCAAGGGTATAGTTTACATACAAATTCCATATCTTAATATGCTTGGGTACGGTAATCGCAGTTATTATAGCGTTATATGATACAGTGTATATAAATTGAGAAAGCATAATCTTTATTTATTCAGTTGTTTGAAAACCGCACGGAAACAATTGTAGTTGACCTTTATGTGACAATCAAGAATATTTTATAGTTTCTATGATGATTAACAAGTCAAAAGGTACGTTATATGCATTATACTTGTATTTTGTAATGGGAAATAAATATAACATTACGCTCAATAAGTATTTTAAAAGCGTATTGCAAATGATACAAACAGCGATGTTTGTGCGATATGGAACAATAGAGTATGGCGTCATATCGGTTTTGAACAATATTAGAAAATGATTTTATCAAATGTCTTGCAATATATTTTTAAAAAATTCACTTTTGGCCAAAAGTGAACTTTTTAAATGCGTTTGCGGCAGATGCATTTTATTCTTCATATGATAACTACACGAGAAATGTATCATACAGGCCGAAAAAAATATTCTCATTATGATTAATTCTACTGTTATGAAACCAAGAAATTTAATTGTTTCATTCTACAATGTTCCGTTGAATTTGGATAAATTATTTTTTTTAGAAACAAATGCTTTGCTATTTATCGATTTATGTTTTCGCACATATCATTTGTATTGTATTAAGTTTATATGCCTTTGTGAAACATGTTAATGCAATGAATCAATAGGTTAAATGTCATAAAGTGGGTAAGTAACATATATTCCTCTTAAACAGCTACTGATCAAGTCAGTTACCTGTATTTGAAAAGTCTGAAACGAATGCAGATTTATTATGTTAGATACCCTATATATATATATAATATATATATATATATATATATATATATATATATATATATATATATATATATATATATATATATATACAGAGAAAATACTTTTTCATTAGTGTATCCTTGAACGCTCTCACAGAACATTCAGAGAAACGCCACGCGTTTGGGGAATCTCTAAGTATGGTCATGTCTACCACAATGTCAGTCATAATAAAATAAGCTTCAGGGGGACAATAATTAGCTCCTTCCTCGCCGTCATGTTCAGCTCCTAGACTGGAAAGTAGAATCAGAAATGCTCGTGACTGTAAATCAGATAAATAACAACACACACACACATACACACCGATAGATAGATAGATAGATAGATAGATAGATAGATAGATAGATAGATAGATAGATAGATAGATAGATAGATAGATTGTTTTGTTTACAATTCAATATTACACTTTATTCTTAATGAACTTACAATTAATGTGCATATGTAACAGTTAATTAGTTATATAACACATGCATTGCTACAGCTTTTTGCCATAACGTGATGAAAACATAGTAATTAAATTATAGTAGAAATACCATAATATAGTAACCTACAGACTTAAATATTACGACGATTTGCATCAAGTTAAAATCTTGATTAATTTCAGTTATATCTCCATATGTATTTAATCTAATATATTCTTTTATATGTCATATGGTCTATTTTCAAAACGGATAAACATTTCAATCACAAGTGGTACGAATATATATGTTTCAATACAAAAGTCAGCATATCTGGTAAATGAACAAACCGTATATTACTGAAGGTTACAAAATGAGTAAAATAATTCAAGAGCAATTTTAGGTGTTATGAGTTGAATTCAGAATAATTCCTGATACCATTCATCATGTCATAATTTTTCGGACTATATTTGCGATATCTCGAATGTGCTGATGTGTGCATATTAAAGAAAGTCTTGTTGCACACTAGTCATGATATGCCATATTTCTATAGATTTAAAATGTCCTTAAATGAATTAACCATCATCTCCATGCGGTGCTATTGTCCATAAAGCCATGAATGTTTTTCAATACCAAATAATTGTTTACAATCAAGCAAGTGCTTTCAAAAGTGCTATATATATATGTATATATATATATATATATATATATATATATATATATATATATATATATATATATATATATATATACTAAAAGTCTGCTCATAGATTCAGAATGCCAGGTTTGATCCGATAATGCATAACTCTTTGAATCGACTCCAGCATATAATACCTCATTTGACCTACAAGGTAGTACAGTGTTCGAAACATTTACATACATTTTCAGTATATTAATGTTTCTTCAATCGCCCTTGTGTTCCAATCCATAGGGTCAGTCAATCTTTCTCTAGGAAAACCTAATTTGATGTCTGGTTTAACGTATATCATACATGATTGAAATCCGTTATAACATTAATATTTGTCGATCAACTTTAATATATGTCATTCAGTTCTAATTAAAATTGTACAGACCCTTGCATAGTTATCAGATAATGATCATTAAATCTCCCTACTTAGAATTGATAATATTATGATTTTATCAAAATAAAAACGGACAAAGTTGGCAGGTGATCGTCCCAAATCGAAAAGTCAGTCTTAAACTATACCTCTATCTATTTTGCATCGCTCAAATATATTCTATATGAAACGGTTAGAATGAAAGAGCAAACTGGTGCTATTTTCTTACAACACAGTCAAGCATTAGAAACTTACTTCGCTTGGGGTGAGATACTTCCATTGTTTCTAGCATGAAAATCAGTTTCCAACAAATGACACGATAAGTACAAACATTAAAGCAGTAGACAGGGACTGCCAGATGAATTCTTACCTATGCCCAAGTTCATGTGCTGCTATAAATATCGTCCAAAATAGACCACGTGCTTGCACAATAGCTATTCTGTCACTGGTATCACACACTCCTTTTAGAGTGGCATAACCTGAATAAAAGGAAAGAGTAGAAGACTACATATCGAAATTGAATCACCATAGTGTTCAAGATTACGCACACATTTAACATACCAAAATACCTGTATACATATTCACACACACACACACACACACACACACACACACACACACACACACAAGTTCATAATACATACATACATACATGCATACATACATACAGACAGACAGACAGACAGACAGACATAAATACATACATACATACATACATACATTAAAGCAGTAGACATAAGGGCTGGCAGATGAATTCTTACCTATTCCCTAGTTCATGTGCTGCTATAAATATCATCCAAAACAGACCTCGTGCATGCATGCATGCATGTATGCATGCATACATACATGCATACATACATACCACTATAGATCGCTGCCATTGACGAAGACTGCACTAGTCACATTGTAATAATAATATTAATAATTAAAGAAACGATGCACAACATAAATATTACGAATCGTCAACATGAACTAAGATAATGAACCAAACAACATTCTGGCAAAAGATACAAGAGGAGATATTTGTTAGTCTTTAAATATCTATTTGTAGTCAAAATAGGTCTGTTCGAGATTATCAGGATGGTGTCAGTTTTATCGCCGTTTTTTAGAGGCTTGCCACTTCTCATCCATAACTTCACATCGGAAGAGCACCTCTCAACGCATTAGAAGAATCTAAACCTCAAGTTCAGTTGGCAGCTAAATTTATATATCTGAGTTTCCGTGTACAATTGGTGAGACGTTGGATCTACAGCGAATATTGCTGAATGTATATAATTAATAAAACGGGTCCGAAAACAGAGCCTTGCGGAACGCGACAGCATAGCACAACCAACTGGAATGTTTCGCACTGACGGATATTAACATGACGTTTACTATGTCTTCGCTGAGTTCGACAATGTACTAATGTAACCTTGTTTATTGTCTTGAAGAAAAGATGATATTCCATAACCTGAAAGACTATCCAGCAATTAGGGCTATTTTATGACCAGCCCGATATACCGGCCAAAAGCTATGATAGGTCCAAATTTAGCATTTACTGTTTGGATATAAACATTACTGAAATAACCATGCTTAAAACTACTGGTTTTTTTTCGGCTAGCAATGTCTAACGGCATAGTCTTGTCCGTGGTCTCTGTTTTATAAAATCAATTGGCCATTTAAATGTATATGCTTTTAACAGATGTTAAAACATCAAAGTGTGTGTAATGCAGTATTCATGTATCTATATGTGAGAAAATTTAGAGATATAACTATTGACTAATATGATTATGACAAGGGATTTCTCAGATAACATACGGTGTATAAATGGGCACATATTTCGAAATCATGCATCTACAACAATAACAATACCTTTCATAGTTCATGAAAGGATTCTGCTGTATAAATTGGAGACGAGATGATTGGGTTGTCAGTTTGAATGGATTCCTGGTCGTAAATGGACAGATTGTCACCTGCTTTTTTAAATCAGATTCAGATTTTTTTTGTTAAATGACAAATTTAATTTCTGTCGCAGCAAGAGAGAAAACGAGAGAGAGAGAGAGAGAGAGAGAGAGAGAGAGAGAGAGAGAGAGAGATGTGGAAGGATGGAAAGTACTTACCAGTAAGACGTTTATGCTTGGATATGCGATACAGTTTGTACCTGAAAAATAGCCTATCTCTAATTGATTTTGTTTCACACATAAAACATAATGCATCGATAATAGCCTAAAATTGGTTGATTGTGTTTATTTAAGACTATTCTCAAAGACAGTGATCGAAATTAGTGCATAATTGGAATATGCTAAATATTATATAAACGGGAAATGTAATGAGCTTCGAAGATACGACAAAAGTCATGCCTGGTATAATCAATATAATGCACTACCGTGTGCAATTTATGAAAGACATCAAAATAGTATTGGTAAATGGTAATTCAAACTCAAGCAAGTTTAAAAGGTTCTTTTCTGCAATTTCGTCTTCCCTTACAAAAATGGAGACACATGGACATATTTTCCGAAAAGAATAATTTGCTATTTTAAATCAGTGCCAAATGCTTGCATATACTTAGCACCATCAATTAAAGGAACTACAGAGTCAGAGACAAATGTTAATGTAATATTCACTGAACTACGAATGTTTAAGAATAAATCTCTACTGACACCAAAAAGCAATTTTGAACTTGATATGTTTTCATTTATTTGCTGGAATCGCATTTGGAAGTATTTGTATCGCATTATGCTGTCGTCATTATATCCTTATTGTGAGACAAGTAGTAAACATGTACCTAGTAAAGAGAATTCCTGTGTCGAAGGTTCGACTATTCTTCATGCCTTCGACTCTATCCCACTCTTTAGCGTCTTTAAGATATTCGCTTGCCTCAATGTATTTTATCCCATTAACAACATCCGGCTTAGAATGCTTGTGTGGAAACGCATTAAGCTTTAAACACGATATAAAAAGGGAATATATACAGTAATGGAAGAAAATCGGCTTCACGCCATACTCAGTAATAGACACAAAAACTTTCCGATGTAAAATGACTCCATCGACTACATTATTTTTTTGTTCAGTTCGAGGATAACAAGGCAGGGAAAAGGAGGTTTAAAGTGCCTTGTAATATGAAGCCAATTTCACAATTACATCGGTAGAAGTAGGTCAATGACCACCATCCTAGAGAGACAATGCTGTATATGTCTGTCTGTCTGTGTGTCTGTATGTACATACATACATACATACATACATACATACATACATACATACATACATACATGCATACATACATACATCTACACTTTGCATTCTTATCGTCCCTCACTACCTTCAGACTTAGCAAGAAAAAAACTACCTACATTTCATTAACCGATTTTTTTCTCCAAAGCAAAAGGTAACCAAATGAAGGGCAACTAATTGCTTTGTGATTTTAATACATTTTAACCATAAATGTTCTATACCTTGTTCAAAATTGTAGAATAATCTTAATGAATTATTCCGTCATTGCTTGTAATCGTCTATACCGCATCATCGCTAAACTGCATAATGACCTCGAATAAATTATCTACAAACCCAAAATACTGACTTAGTTAGCAATATCAATGAACACGTTGTAAATTAAATGGATAATCATTTTATAAATTTCTCTAGAGTAATGTCTGACCACTAATTTAAATTGGAAATAAATAGTTTTTATTTGTATAAATGTAGTATTTAACGTTCAGGCAAAATTAGGTAAAAACTCAAAGGCAGACATTGGTCAAAATTTGGCCAATATAACTATGTTGAAAAACGTGACCTTGAACTCTAACACCATTATGCGACATATACATTACTTAAAAAGGTGACAATGATATTAGCTTTCTAGACTCATCTCAGGACTAACATACCAACATGTTCTAACTATTCTGTTATCTACAAACATAACTAAACATTATCCACCTAACTAAATTGCTTACTCATAAGGCATGACCTTAAAATACAACCTACCATCGTGAATATATATATATATATATATATATATATATATATATATATATATATATATATATATATATATATATATATATATATATATATATATATATATATAAGCAGAACAGAACATTGCAATATGGGAATCAAAACAGAACATTGCAATATGGGAATACGAGTGAAACCACTATAACATAATACAGCATGATGGAACAATCCTTATAAAACTGAAAGAACGCCGTTGTATAAATGCTCAGACTGTTACACTGAATCAAATGTTTATAACATCAAACATGACCGTCTACCTTGGCGTTTATATTTCTCTGAAGATGACAGTATTAATAGTAATCAGCTTATTACGAAACCATTTCTACCTTGAGATGTTAGTGCATTGTTATGGCTATCAAATATATAAACAATATTTTATGATGTTAATATATCTAAACTAGTAAACGTATTGCACAAAACTAATAGTCGCCAAAATGCTTTTGAATAGCGAAAAATAGTTACTTGTATATTGATAAATATTAAAACTCCTCTATTTAGATTTTAGTCAATTATACACGTTTCATGAAATCGATATGGCTAATAAAGACCAAGATATTTTGTCAGATTGCGCTATCTATTATTTGCAATCTAAGCATCAATGTCGTGCTTCTTTTGGTGAGCTGAAAACCATTCTCTTATTTGGTATTGATGCAAATTAGTTTTGTATTATTTGAGAAATATATATTAATTTACACTGTTTGCACATATGTATGATCAAAAATAGGTCATATTTTCTGCAGTACTCTCAATGATCGCTGATATAAAAACATCCACTCGCCTCATTTGCACCCTAGATCAAATCGTTACGGTCAATGTGATTGGCGGAATACATTGAATTGTGTGCTCTTAGATAATCAATCCATTATCTCAGAAGCACATTAGACTATGCATCAATCCTATGTTAACTAACTGTCTTACCTTAAAAACAATGAAGTCTGCAAGTACAACGTTGATTGATATACTAGGATCTTCAATTTCTTTGTAGAGCAGGTTTACCTGTGTAATAATGGATATACAAACATAACATTTTTTACAAAAGTACGATATCCCGATGAAAAAGTGCAAAAGGTGTTATTTGTTTAAAACTCTGCTTAAATAATGCCGAACTATGACTTATATCAGTAAATAAATTTGTTTTCGAAAAGAATGTATTATTATGTTAAAAACGAGAACGTGTCTATAAATTTGACACTATTGATATCATCAGATTGGTCAATATATAATGGTGGCTTGAATTTTTAGTTCATGAACGTGCAGTTAGTCTTATAAGAACCGAATTTAAGTTTTCATTACATACGTCACGTAGTCGGTCTTAATTATAGATGAGACTCGATGCAAACGGTCTACATGGTAACATTGCTTTGAAGTAAGTATATATATATATATATATATATATATATATATATATATATATATATATATAAATATGTATAAAAAAATATCCTACTCGCGACTATATTAGAAACATTGAATCAAGAGTGATGTCGCAAGATACTCTAAATTATGTAGACAATCTACAACCGAAATTTAAAAAAATACTGCTGGCTCACACACCTTCCATTTCCAATCACCATTGTGCTTTTACAATATGTACGTTGCACAATTAAGTCCATATAATGTACGTTTTGGTGACGATTTTATTACATACCCCATTAATAATATGTGAGAAAGATTTTCGTATATTTTCCATCACTTTCCGACGTTTATGTAAGGGATTTAAAATAGATACCATCGACGAATAGCTGCAAGTACAAAAAAAAACATATTGTTTATATCGGCGCTAGTGTTTGTGCATTTGTACGAGCTTAGTATAAACAAACAATGTAATGCAAGAAACTTTAATAAGCGATCTCTGTTTCAATAGTAAAATTTACTTGAATAAACTATGTTGCGATGATATTCATCTGTATCTTTCTAGTGATATATATATATATATATATATATATATATATATATATATATATATATATAAGTTTGCTACTCGATCCAGATACAAAAATATATTGTTTAATCATCATTGATATCTTCCAAGGACATTGAAAATTACCACTTGATATTCGACTCTTTATTAGTAAGACATATACTCACATATAAGCAAATACGCGAAGATGGGTTTGCACATACAAATTTGAACTCGCATCAAATTTATTAGACATGGTCAAGACAGGAATCTTCTATCTTCAATTTAGCAAATAACTGACAAAGCAATTCATCAATCATTCTCACGCATCTGTTCTTATGGTAGAAAGATAAGTAATACTATTTGGCAGGGATGCTTTAAAACCAGATGTGTGTACGTCAATTATTAGAGGTAGAGATAGATATACTTGTACCTATGTATGTATGTATGTATGTATGTATGTATGTATGTATGTATGTATGTATGTATGTATGTATGTATGTATGTGTGTGTGTGTGTGTGTGTGTAGTAATGTGGGACCCTATAGCGACAGCGGGAAATCCAGTCAAAAAGGGCCTGGGAGCGTATAGCGACAGCCAGGTGGGACTGTATAGCGACATCAGGTGCGACTGTATAGTGACAAGGGAAATTTGAACATGGTGGGCCTATCTAGCGACAAGGGGAATTTAACATGGTGGGTCTGTGTAGTGACAAGGGAAATTAAACATAGTGGGACTATATAACGACAAGGGAAATTTAACAAGGAAATGGAGGCAAAAAAAGCAAATATCTTTTCGAGGTATATGAGTGGCCCTGAAAAGGGCCGTTATGTGTAATGTTAACATTATATTGTTAACACAGAGTACATCTCATGGATCTTCTTCTCTTCCTTAAACTTCTCCTCAGTGCTGGGCCATAGAGGAGAACTCTCTTTAAACAACCTTGCCTCTCCACATATATACTTCTCTTCCAAAGGGCTGTATCAGTCATATGAGTGATAACCCATGATGATCTGACATACATGGGTAAGTCAGTACGAAATAGCATGGTAGAAACAAGGGTAGAAGATTCTACGTTGGTCCACATCTTGTGATCAGAACAGGTGAAGCGAATGCCGTGTACCGCGGTTATTTATAGGGGAAGAGCGGATCGAAACGGATTGAGTTTATTCACCAAGCAGCAGAGAAGAAACAAAACCAAGGACAGAAAGATAATAGTGAAAATTAAACGGTCACGGTACAGTTATATATTTTAGCAGAGTTAAGGAGTCTGAAACAAATATATCAGACTTCTTTACACGACCGAAGAGGAAAAGACCTTCTCGAGCTAAACAACCCAGTCTAACTGTGATTACGTGTCATACAACCCTTAGTGATTTCTACCAAATCGTTTACAAGAACCACCAGTCCCGAAGTAGGCCTTTGCCGTGGCAAAGGCTTAAGACAGTTAAAGATGGTTACGTCCCGTTTCTGAGTTTGTTTTGATTTAAACAAACAAATACCCAACGGTCCTTTTAGGACAACTCAAATGTTTCAAGAACAAATACTATTTAAATTGCCTAATTCAATCAAAACTCAAAAAGTCCATTTGTTTTTTTTTTTTTGTATACCCATGATGTACATGTGCGTGAATGGGTGTGTGAGTGTAGGTTCTTATTCTTTAAAATCAACATCAAGAGAAACATACGTTTTTTCTCTCTGGTGTATTCTGGTACAAACGTAACAATTCAATATCACAACATAACATAACACAATACAACTTTAAAAAGTTCATATACTTCTTATGTTCATTGTTTCCCTTGGGGAGCGGTACCTCTTCCTCCTCTTGTTCAGACTTCCTCTACCCTTCCTCCTCCTGCTCCTGTTGTTTATTAGGACAGTTTGGAGACCAATGTCCTTTCTCTTTATAATGATAACAGGTATCTTTTGTCTCTCCTGTTACCTTTTTGTTTTTTTTCACGATCTGGAATTATGTAGCCCTATGTCCTTTCTTCTTACAGATATAGCAAGTATCTTGACTTTTATCTCGAAAGGAGGGAGAGTAGTCCGTAGGCTTGTCGGAAGTAAACTTTCGTATGACACCACGCAAAGCTCTGATCAGAAGTTCAACTTGTGTAGGCTCTTCTACCGTTCTAGTGAACGTAAGAGTGAAATGAATACTGAAAGGCTAGATAATGGCCCGTTATATATATATACACGGATCGGGCATGAATATATATGGGCCATGGTCTTAAAAATGTAGTCATTTGACATTTTGCAGACAAGATGAAAAGACCGCATCATTTTGTAGAGAAAGGAGAAGACAGTAAGAGACAGAAACGTGATGTATCGCCTCGCACAGCAGTTGAAGTCTTGGCTCAAATTCATACCAGTGATTCTGAAGATGACATGAGTGAACCCGAATTCAAACCCAGACATGCAACGTCCAAGAAAAGTTCACCACCCTTAGTAAACCCTGAAAAGTACTATCACATTCGATAGACTGAAAAGCGTTCCTCTCGAAAATTTAGAACAACAGCGTTCACGTACGCCGTGAAGTTTAAAGATTTCAAGTCCAACGTACCTTTAGAGAATACAGAGAGGTTCATTACGACGGTGTGGGATTCTGTGTTAACTACACTGAAATAGCAATGTCAAGCCAAAGAAGTTGATCGTTTAAGACTTCCTATTCATCACGATAATTTAAAGTCTCCCGTTTGAATCGAGTTTAGCAGCCCATCAGAATTGACACCTTCCAAAGTCATCGACTAGATTCAACATGTGCAACAATCCAACGACAAATTTCACATCGCCGACGGAAACGTCACACTCTTCGTGACCCACGTGTCTCTTCCCAAAGGGACAAAACCCCAAAAGGTGTTATTACTCAACAACTTTTGCTGCATTTAGCGAAGCCTCGTCCAAATTAGCAATCCTCAAGATCAGATGCGTTTAGCCCGTGCCATCGTTGTGGGACGAACGTATGCTGACAAGAACGAGACAGCAGAATGGAAAAGACTCTGGAAAAACTATTCAATGATCGGACCGAGTCAAACAACGAAGTGAAGCAGAACTCCTGTTACAGCAAGCGGTCATATCCAAAGACACCTCTTGTGGCATTACAGAAATGCAACAATTGCAAGACGTCTTGGTTCCACGCTACACCTTGAAAGTACACCCTCAGGAAGTGCGTGGTCCTCTTTTGTTTCGAGGTCGCGATTTCAAAGACTGAAAATATATTCACCTCTATCATCATAATGAGCATTTTTATACCATTACCAACATCACTGGATTCCTGGGATACGGTTACTACTGTGAAAAATGTAACTACGGTTATAACAATCGAGAACACCACAAACTTTGTGGATCGAAATGTGAGGGATGTTTAGCCTCTCAACCCTGTCTGGACAAAGGACAAGTACGAGTGCATTGCCCTGTTTTCAGCGCTCTTTTGTCAGTCCTACCTGTTACCAACAACATTTGAAGATGCAAGGTTCACAGCAGAATAGTACGTCTCAGCTTCTGAGATTGTGCCCTACTTGTGGACAAGGCATATAATCAATAATGCCAAGTTTCAAGTTTGTCGAGAGAAGAAAAATCGTGGACTTGGAACACGAATGCTTTATTCAAACATACCAACCCCAACAAGAAGATGACCAGAAAAAAGGGAATTTTATCTTTTCTTATTTCGAATGCATGCAAGAGACCAGTATTCACATTTCTAACTTCTGCGTGGCTCACCGAGCGTGCGAGAAGTGCATCCAAGAGCCTATCTGTTGTCATTGCCCTCACTGCAGCATGATTTCTGGAGGACGTGAAAAAAAATCTTTCGAGGGTCAAACACGTTGGTCAATTTTGCTCAATGGATCCTAACCCCATCGAAGAAATGTGGAGTCCAGAGGACATCAAACTTTACGGAGATTGTCATCGCCATGCAACAGTAATGGCTCACAATTTCTCGGGATACGATGGTCAATTTCTGCTCAGATACTATACGGAACAAAGTACCGAACGTCCTAAAGTGATTTAAACGGAGAGAAAATTATTTCTCAGCAAGTAGGACAAATGCAACTTAAAGATTCAATGAGTTATATGGCCATGACTTTGAGTCGCATGCCTAAAACGTTTGGTATGACAGAAATGACCAAAGGTTATTTTCCACACTTTTTCAATACCGAAGCCAATCAACATATCGTTCTACCTCATTTGCCTGAGGCTGACGACTACGACCCCGATAACATGCGCACCGAACAACAAGAAGCTTTCCAAGCTTGGTACCAGACTCACGCCTCGGACCCCTTCGACTTTCAAGAAGAAATGTTAAAGTATTGTCGATCTGACATAGACATTTTATGACGTTGCTGTGGAAAATTTCGAGAAATGCTCATGGAGCACTGGGGTATCGATCCTTTAAAAGAAGCTTGTACGATCACCAAAGCGTTTTTCTTAGTGTACCGAAAACGAGTCATACCAGAAAATACCCAAGCTGTCATCAGTCCTCAAACGACGAACTTACTAGGTCAAAGCAAAACTTAAAAAACCCTCAAATCCTGTACGAGTTTAACGGATGCTTATTTCACGGATGTCCGATTTGCTACCCACAACGTGACACCAAAAATCAGTGTTTACAACGGACCATGGAAGACTTGTACTATACAACTTCTCAGCAACATTTGAAGTTAGAACAGCAAGGATACCAGGTGGTGGAAATGTGGGAACAATGAGTACGATCAGCGTTTGAAAACTGATTCCAAGTTTAAACGCATCGTAGAAAGTTACAAGTTGTTGGACCCATTGAACCACGGGATATCTTTTTACGGAGGACGGAAGAATTCCACCTGTTTGCTGTACCAGGCGGACGAGGAGAAGGGAGAAGAAATCAAGTACTTGGACGTGTGTTCGCTGTATATTTACGTGTGCAACTATTGTCACTTTCCCGCAGGCCACCCCCAATTGAAGACAGAACACACTGACTTGGACAACATACGTCAGTACGAAGGATTAATCAAGTGCAAAGTCTTGCCTCACACAGACTTGTACCATCCCGTTTTACCTCACCATTGCCAAGAGAAACTGATGTTTCGTTTGTGTCGTACTTGTGCCGAAACGTGCAAGCAAGACCAACCTTGTCAGCACACCCAGGAAGAACGCGCCTTTACAGGAACGTGGGTTAGCGTGGAATTGTTTAAAGCTCTGGAACTGGGATACCAACTGTTAGAAGTGTACGAAAATTACCACGTTCCCAAGACACAACAATACCACAAGGGCGACGAGACACAGAAAGGTATTTGTGCAGACTACGCAGATGCCTTTTGGAAACTAAAACAAGAAGATAGCGGCTATCCTTCCTGGTGCCATACTCCCGAAGACCAAAAGATATTCAAGGAAAAATATCGGGAGCAGGAAAGCATCATTTTAGACCACATCGAGAAAAAGGAAGGAAGGCGATCGTTTGCCAAAGTGATGTTAAATAGCTTGTGGGGTAAAATGGCACAACGTCCGTCTTTAACAAAGACGGAGTATTTGTCCGAACCTTCCCGCTACTTCCAGATGATTCACGACAAAACCAAAATACATGAGACACGTGGAAGTCTTTCGTGAGGACTTGATCTTAGTCAATTACGAAGAAGAACTATACAAAGGTAGAAGCTGAAAAATTCGGAAATGTCATCTTTGAGGCTTACGTGAGAGTCCATGCTCGCTTAGAATTGTACGAAATGTTAGAACTGTTAGGAGATTGTGTGATGTATTTTGACACAGACAGTTGCATCTACATTCACCGACCGAACCAGTGTAACCCTGGCATCCAAGGAGACCGTTTAGGAGCCTGGACCGATGAACATCCCGACGACAAGATTCTATGTTTTGCAAGTGGCGGTCCTAAAAATTACGGCTACGAATACCGTGACCCACAATGAGAAATACACACCGAAAGTAAATTGAAAGGATTGATTTTCAATTATCGAACCAGTCGAGTGGTGAACTTTAACGTGCTACAAGTAGCCTTACAGTCTGGACAGGATGAAACTTTTAAAGTGACCACCCACGAACCGCACAAGATTGTCCGTTTACCCACACACCAAATCGTCAGCCGACCTTTGGAAAAAATCTATCAAATCGTGTACCAGAATAGAGTTTGACTTCGCAATCACTTCACTTTACTATACAGTCAAGTCGAGATTGGACAGCATATTATAAGGGACATTGTCCAAGACCAATAGCTCATTTGTAACTACAACGAAAAAGTGAAAGAAGATGAATCCATTTAAACAGACATCGTTCAAATTTGGGAATTCTCAAGTGGAGTGCGATGTTATACTTTGCGTTTGCAGTGGTGCCATACGCTGTGACCTTAGTGATTCAGCAGGACATCGTGGGAACTTTGCAATGACTACTACCACTAAACCTACCATGGAAAGTGATGCTGTGCGTGTCAAACCTGAGGGATGCGAAAGCGGTGTCACACATTATCGTGGACTCCTATGAATTTCACCGTACCTGCATCGAACTGAAGTGAGGAGAGTCGAATATTTGTTTCCTACGAGCTTGCCTGAATACTGTCATTTTAATCTTCGATTCCAAACCTTCAAAGATAAATGGCCATAATATCTGCCTGGATCAACTCCTGAAGAACTAGCCATGGTCGGATGTTTCTACTTGGGCAAAGGGGATAAAGTCAAGAGTTTCAGTTGTGGTGTGTCAATTTACGAGTGGGAACTGAAAGATTCCGCTTACCTGTAACATGCTCAATGGTCTCCGAATGTCAATACCTACCTTTAGTGGGACCTTAGTGATTGAAAGTGACAATAGTGTACCATGTCGTTTAACAAACCAATTTAGCTTGGAGACAAGCCTAGTCCAGTATATAAACCCTCTCTAAAAATAATATTCAAGGATTACCAAACGAATTCAAAGAGAACATCTACAAGGACGTTTGAAGGGGACATGCTAAAGAAAAATCTCAGTTGGTGACTGTAGAACTTTATGTCGTGAAATTCACAAGAGGAAAGTGACAAAAGTCAACCAACGTGTCCGATTTCTCTGGACCAAGTGTACCTCCCACAGATTCCAAATTATACCGTTTACATCTGAAGATTTTATGATCATTCTTGACCGTTACCATGAATGGCAGTGGTCCGAAATTACACAAAATGTTAATCACGTTCGCTTTTGGAGAAGATTTTAAATAATTATGTGCAGAATATACACTTTTGATCTTCGACAAAAAAGAAGTATAAAATAGAACTACCATGCCACAACCTTTATCACTTCTGATAAAACAGATTCCGTGGAATAATATCAATGAGAACATTCAAACGGTGGAGGATTACGAACACTTATTACGAGAACTGTGTCCCATCCATTGGGGTTGACGTGTAGTGTCTGTTTTAGTGACTTGCGCTCTGGGATTTCGTTTACCTCTAGATTCCTTGTGGACACTTTACAAACAATACCTACAAAAAGACAGTATGGGGACTCCTTTAAATGTCCACGAGAGAATAATTATGTGAAAAGCCTTACGCATTCATCTGGATACGTCTTGACCTCTACAGGAAATAAAGATTCGTCAACTTTTATGTACGGAAGTGGTGTACGAGGATGTGTCTGTAGGTTGTGATTTACAACCTCATTGGACAGATGTAAGTGACTGGAAAAGATGGGGTTTTGAGGCTTGAACAAAAGATGCATCCCATTATGCTCAAGCGTTGTGATCGTAAAATCCATCGACGAGTGAAAAAGTACCTTTTAAATCTGTGTTAGTGACAGTGCCAGAAAAAGAAGAAGAATCTGTCACCGAGGACAATCACTATTTTCAAGACAGGACTGTCATGGACATTCCCCCACAAAGACCATTCCGAGAGGACACCTTTGTGACTGTACCCAATGTGAGACTATAAAAGCATTACACACTACCTCTAGGGTACCTTGTTTACCCAAACGATGTTGTATAGAGACATGTTTATATACCATTTTGATCGTTACCGTGTCTTTTTTATTATTGTACTAATCCATTTGGTTTTATGCATTTTTGTCTTTCGTGCTGTTCCAATTTAAACATGATTTGAAATAAACGTATCTTGAAAAAAGTATAAAAACCTCTTGTCTTGTCTGTTTTAGTGTCAATAGTTTCATATCCTACACTACTATAACTACCTCTGCTATTTCGAGTCCTTCTTCCTCGACATTGAAAGTCATTGACGAACACTTACATCATGCTACTTGGGAGGCATTGTATCTTTGTTATCCTTTTAACATGTTAATTGCAGGACCGAGCGGTTCAGGCAAAACCGAATATGTCAAACGTTTGATCCATCATAAACATCATTTGATCGATCGTTCACCTCAACGCATCGTGTGGTGTTACAAAGAGTGGCAATCGGCATACAGCCTCTTGCAAGAAAGTCAAGGTGATTCCATTATGTTTGTGGAAGGCATTACTAGCGAAGACAATGGGATCGTGTCTGACCCTAGTCAAACTCATTTGGTCATTTTTGACGACATGTTAGGAGAAGACGAAGAAGAAATTAAACTGTGGTTTACTCGTAAAGGGCATCATCGTAAAGCCAGTGTCATTTACATTACACAAAATTTGTTTCAACAAAGTAAAGCCCATTGTACCAAAAGTCTCAATGCGCATTACGTGGTCTTGTTTACAAAGTCATAGAGACAAATCGCAAGTGCAAGTCTTAGCCAAACAGTTAGGAACACCTTGGCTGACTCATGCGTACGATTATGCCACTCAAACTTCACACGCCTATTTGCTCGTGGATTTAAAACCCACCACTCCCAATAATTTGCGATTTCGTACCGATTTGTTTCACGACTGGTGTCAAGACCAAAGATCTGTCGTGTACACGTCCTCGTCGTCGACATAACAATAACAACAACTAAAAAATCTATAAAAAAAACTCGGTCACTTTGACCTTATCTCATACATCGTCAACATGACGTCCCTTCAGTCTCATCTTCCCATCAAATTGATTCGTGCCTTGTACGGCATCAGTCGCGAAAAACATCCACAAATACGTGCTCACGTCTTAGAAGCCAGTCTCAAAGAAGTATTACGATGGTTTACAGTGACAGCACGTCAATTACTGCAAGGCATCATTCACATTCCACATCAAACCAAACGCTTTTGTGACAGAAACAAAGTAGCCTTGACGCAACTGGCTGATCCTCGCATCGACACTCAAATCAAGAAGCAAATCATTATGAAACCTGGAGGTAGCGGTTCTCTAGGAGTTGTCAACATTCGTTCCCTTTTAAAATGGGATCCTAATGCTCCCAAAGATCACCCCAAGGAAAACGCCAAACGAACCCCCAAGAAAAAGAACAATGGTGTCAAGACCAAAACACAAAAAAAGAAAAATTCACATAAAAGAGCTGTCACCAGCAAAAGAGGCAGTTCGGTCAGGACGCAACCTTACATTCGTAAACCACGACCTACAGCACCAGTGACCGCGTTTCCAGTAGTCTCAGGTTTTTCCATTTCTCCGTTGCTGATGATGCCAGCCAAATCCAATTTAACATCCGTTCTTCCTAATTTGATGAAACATTGGAAATCTGCGTCTCCCAAACCGTTTCCTCCACCGGTGACACCCTCTTCCACATTAGCGGCAGTAGCAGCTGCTCACAAATTACCTGCCCCCAAAGTCAAAGTCCAAGAAAGATCGTCATGTTAAAGAGTTTACTGGATATTTCCAAACAAGAACTGTCCCGATTTAGACCTTTGCGAACCCATTCACGACGCGTGTTACCTGTCATGAAGTTGATACGACGGAAAGATAATCAGTGGCGTCGCATTTCAATATAAAATTGACTTGAGGACAACAACGTGAATAAATATTTTCTGTGCCAGTTCTGAACACCCAAAGATGTCTCCTCAAAAACGTGCACAACACAATCATTGTCGTTCTGCTGTCCAAAAGGAAAAGGAAAAAGACAATCTCGTGATCCTACAAAACACTTAGCCAAACATTGACGTCATCCCCTAAAAAGACTCATTCGTTTCAAATAAAGAGAAGTCACCAAGGTGGAGGTTACTTTGGCGATTTTGGGAAACACATCGTTACCTTTTTGACGAAGCGCTAGAAAAGAAGATAAAATATGGTGTGTACCATGTCTTTGCCGTCAGTGTATTTCTGGAACGAACAAGCAAAGATGTCACCTCGCAGAAAACATTCTTATTCACCCCACAAAGGAAAGAAAAGGTAAGGACTACCTCCTCGTTTAGCCAAACACGGAGACATGTTGTCCGTCCTGTCCAAAGTATCTGCGACCATGAGAAAACAAATCATTAAAACGGCCTGCAAAGATGTCATCAATACCGTGTGCGAATGTTGTCTGAATATCTTGAAAGGTACGATACCTTTGTGTCCACACCAGAAATAATTCTTCGCCAAATGGTCAAAAGAAAAAGATGTTGGTGCAACGCGGACGATTTTTACCTTTTCTTGCTCCTTTGTTGACAGGCTTAATACCAGGTTTGATACAAGGGTTAACACAAGAGATGACCCAAGAAATGCCCCAAGGGGTGGGTAGAAATATGCATGATCCTTCCAGAAGATAAAAGGGACCTATGGAGCACAACATTCTCAGACATAACATTTGGCAGCCAATGGAAGGACGAAAACTGACTTTTGTCCCTTACATACGATGGAAAGAATACCAAGAACAACTAACCCCTCATTTATCACCAAATCCTCATTTGACCGAGATGTCCCAATTACAACACGAATTGCAATCCTTGATGCATCGCAACGATTTGTCCGAAACCGAAAAAGTGCAAAGGTACGGTCAACTCTTGAAACGACTGCAACTCTTTCATCGGAAAGCTGTGGAACAAACAGCTCTACCCACTCTGACCGATTTTAAGGCATTAATGAATAGTCCGTCGCCATCACTATCTACAGCGGACAAGACAGACTTAACCCCACCATTACCCAAGAAAGACGAGACCCATGATATCTTTAAAACACCCACTACCACTCCCATTCCGAGTAAGATTGCAGCTTCCTTGTTGACCACATCCCACATTCCCCAACGAGAAGAACTCAAAACTTGGGTTGAAAACATGATGGCTAGTCCTCCTTTGACAGAAGTGAAAAAGAAAGAAAGTAATCCAGAAGTGAGAAAAGAAAAGAAGATTAAAGCTATCCCATTACTTTCACCACCACCACCACCAGTACCCTCGACGTTTAATTCTGTGACACATCGGACACGTAACACCGTTTCCAAACAACCCCCATTTCGCCCGACCCAAAGCAGTATCATCGTAGAGTGGGTACCTTATTAACAAAACCATGGAGAAGGTGTTAACCAGAATTTACTACGATCCAGCCCACCTTGCAGGTTACGGAGGCGTTCAGACATTACATCGTGCTGCTAAAACTCCCCTGAAAATGATCCAGTTACCTGAAGATCAACGATGGTTACAATAACAAGCTACGTACACTTTACACAAGCCAATTCGACGAAAATTTCACAGACGTCGCACTCAAGTGGAAGGCATTGATCATCAATGGCAAGCCGATTTAGCCGATGTCTTTCATTTAGCCACCTACAATCGTGGCTACAAATATTTGTTTTGTGTCATCGACGTCTTTTCTAAATTTGCCTGGGTCGTACCACTGACTTCCAAATCAAGCGGAGCGTTAGTAAGAACCCTGCAACTGGTGTTGAAACAAAGTAGTCGTCACCCTCTTCGATGGCAAACCGACAAAGGCACCGAATTTCTGAACCAAGCTTTCCAACGAGAATTATAGAAACGTGATATTCATTATTTCACCACCGAAAATCCTGAAACCAAAGCTAGCATCAACTTACCTTGAAAAAACGCATGTGGAAATATTTTACGCATCAACACACTCTCAAGTCAACGTACGTTGGAAAGGATATCCTCCCAGGTTTGATTCTTGGATTGACGCTTCGCAAGTCATCGACAATGAAAAGAAGTGACCATCATGCCCTTCAAAACAGCTTCAGTTACCACAGTGACAACTCATTCACCCAGTTCTTCTCTGCAAGATTTACAAAAGAAACCCTTGGGGGTGTGGTGTGGAGTACGTGTCCCTAAAACGCAAATCGTCTTCTTCTGTCAAATCTGTCAAATCTTTGTGGTGTACTGTGTCATCGGTGCAGCCATTGATTATTTGAGTTTGCAACAAAGAGACAAACAATTGTGGACCATTTTACTTAGTCGTTGCATCGGTTCTCTTCTTCCCAATCCTTCACTGAAATACTCTTGCAACGGGACCAATAGTAACAATATTTGGAGATTTGCGTCCAACGTCAGTCATTCTCCCAACAGACAACCCGCCAATCCCAATCCTCTTTTAGACACTCCTTTGCCCTCGAGTGACTCCTCGGACAGAAGAACGTTGAAATTATGAACAACAATATTAACCAATTTTACTTAACGTTACCCAGTGACAGTTCCATGGAGGTGTTTCCTAATATCACGTTGTGCTGTTACACGGCTACATTACCTCAAGCCATTCATTTTTATCAATATGCCCATTTGGAAGTGGCTATAGTGGAAATGATACACCCGACACAAATCAGAAACTTTGTCGAAAACTAAAACAGTTTTAAAGTGGAAATGTATGACGAGCAATTGCAGCAACATTTAGACGAACGGATCACTGTCAGTGACCCGATAAAAACAGAGGACCCCAAAACTAATCGGTCCACCTATCTGTTAACTATTCCTACAGGCTAATATTTTAGTGGTCAACATTTAGTGGCTACACATGCTATCAGGTTCAATACTGTGTTTGGTAAAGTCATGGAAAAAGCAGAAAAAAGTGTTAACTTTGAGTACAACAATGTGGCTCGTCACCTAATGATCAAATTTTCGGAGGACAAAATGATGGCCATTACCTTTTGTCCTGAATTGTATGATATTTTGAGTGGAGCCTTCAGGTTGGTCAAGAATTAAGAAATACCAGCTATGACCAGTAACTTGGATTTTGCCAAATATTTTTGATTCCCTGTAGAAATGAACCAAGGACTCAACTTGATGTTTGTGTACTCCGATGTGGTAGAGTAAAAAGTGGTAGGCACACCTCTGTACCGTTACTGCGTGTCATTCCTTTCAAAGTGGATGGCGCGACCGCTGACGAGGAAGATGGAAATGAGGACACAGCAAGGACAAGGCAGAAAGCGATGACGCCGACACCATTCCTAAAGTCTCCATACCTCTAAAGTTAGGAAGACTAAGAAATAAAGTAGACTTAGACATTTTTGATTATTACAAGACAGTAGTAGAGAATGAAAAAAGAATGATGCACCAAGAATCTCGTGCCTGTGAAAGTGAAAGTGATCAAAACGGACAACTCCGTTCCCGGAGCCGATGCTCAAGTAGCTTCCGTCAACAATTTCATGCATTCGTTGTTCAGCGATGTGGATTTGTACATAAATAACAAACTGGTCAGCAGTAGTATTGATACTTAGCCTTACCGAGCGTACCTCCAAAATCTCTTGACGTACGGAAAAGAAGCCAAGAACACTCATCCAGATGCTTCCGTGGTATGGAAACCTGACACATCAGCTACGTTTAACGACACAGCCTTGACCGCAGATAACGATTCTCACAATGTGGGTTTCAACGACCGTGAAAAGAAAATTAAGCAAGGACCTAGTTTAGAAATGTTCGATTTGAATATGTTTGTGGTTTCACGAGAAGTATTTGCTGAATGGGGTGGATGTTCGCTTGAAACTTAATCGTAGCAGTACAGCTTTCCATTTGATGGCTCATGTCAACAAATACAAAACCATTATTCAAGAAGCCAGGTTATACGTGCGTCGTGTGGAAGTGTTACCTAAAGTGGGAAATGGTATCAGTCACACTTTAAGCGGATCGACAACCAAGTATCCGATACGACGCGTGGAAGTAAAACTTTCACCATTGCCGCTAAGATCGAAGATCATCTGTTCCAAGACAGTTACCCAAACGTTTAGTCATTGGTATCGTGAGCAATACAGCCCTAAACGGTGCCCACAATGAAAATCCTTTCCAGTTAAAACACTGAAAAGTATCAAAAATCGAAGTCAGTCGCGATGGCAAAACTTTGTGTACCCGACCCTTCGAACCCGACTTTGTCCAAAAGAATCACTTGAGGTGGTACTTGTTGATTTAAGAAGCCACAGGACAGTTAGGAACCAACACCAGTCACGGCTTTTCCTACGACGATTATGCAGGAGGATACACTTTCTGGGCTTTTGACTTCACTCCAGACCAAGGCAGTGACGAGGGACATTTCCACCCTATACAATCTGGGCAACTGAGTGTGGAACGTCAGTTTGCAGAGGCTTTTGCCGACACGGTGAATGTCATTCTGTATGCCGAATTCGATAATACCATAGAAATCAACAGTTTGAGAGAAGTCATTCTAGACTATTAGAAACTATGAAGACTTTTGTCACTCTTTGCATAGTGAAGAATCAATGTAAATGGAATTGGAGGTTACAGAGAAAGCAAACCCCCAAGACCAAACAGAAGAAGTAGTGATAATGCAGTCCAGATGACCAGAAACAACATTTAGTCACATGTTTTGCCAAACACTTGGATGATAAAATGAGGGACATGATCAAAAAAGATTGTTATGGATGTAAAAACGATCATCCCAGTCACATTCAGCACGATAAATGTATGATGATGAGTCAAGAAGAAAAAATGGACTATTATCTGAAGGAAGTTTGGAGTCTCATCTCAGAAGAATCTATGTTACTTCAGTGGTATAAAGACTTGCGTGATCATTCCTCTCCTCCATTGTTTGCACGAGAGATTGATCACATCGAAGCTCTCTTTGCACATAGTAAAGAGACAAAGCAAACAAACAGTTACTTGACAGACCTTTCCAAGCAAAAAGTATGGATTGAATTGATGACTTATCATCACCTGTGAAGAAGAAAAAAACAAGGGCACAAAAAATGAATACCTGTGAACTTTATTATTTTTTGAACCGCAGTTCGTACACTGCTTCTTTGAATCATGTCGTGTGTGCTAAAGACGAACTACCTCATCGCAAACCTCAAGAGAATGAAGCTTATGTCATCAACACAGATGATACACATCTTCCAGGAACTCACTGGGTAGCTGTTTTCTTTCCTCAAGAGGGATGTATGGAGTATTTTGATTCGTATTGATTACCCCCTTTGAAAAATGATATCATGACGACACAATTTAATAATGTGAAATTACAAGGCACAGATTCTAAGGTGTGTGGAAAATATTGTGTCTATTTTTTGCATCATCGCAGTCTTGGATATTCTTTAGAACATTTAGTGACTTATTTTGATCGTCATTCGTCTCGAAACGATGACAAAGTAGATCGATGGTTTTGTGACCATTATGGCTCTCTGTTGTTTTTAGCTAGGAAACGTAGTGTACATCAACGGCCCAATGACTTACAACAGTGGAAATCTCAATTTAATTCACAACGTTGTCAACCATGTCAAAAATGATGTATTTGTATTATTGAAAAATGTTTGTTATTTGAATAAAATGTTTGTTAGTTGAAAAAAATGTTTGTTATTTGACAAAAAATTTGTTTGTGAATTAAAACAATGTTTGTTAGTTGTTTGTTATTTGAATAAAAATGTTGTGTTTTGAAACCAATGCGTCTGACGTTTTGTTTTAGAGTTTTATTAATATAGATGCTCTTTGACTTCTTTCTCTCCCTCACATCAAACTATCCAAACGTTTCCAACCCTAAACCGTAGAGGGTGTTTTCTATCGCGTCCGCGCTTGAACCATATAAAGCAGGGGTAGTCTCCAGTCTGACTATCAGTCTGACCATCCATTGTTTGAATCATCCTCTTACAAAGATGTGCTCAAGACTAGCCAAGCTGAACGAAGCTTACGTCAATCTGCATCGTATCAGACAATGTCTGATGCCAAACCCGGACGAGATAGAGAATGTTAGAATGTTGCAAATGACGGAAGACCTCACAGAAGAACTCGTCAGAGAGGAAATTCAAAAAGAAAAATGAGAATGGACTTAGAAGTATAGAAGCAGCAGAGAGAGCAGAGAGAATAGCAGCAGCAGCAACAGCAACAACAGCAGCATGAACCAGACAGAAGTTTTGTCGACTGCAGTGAAGACACGAAAGAGTTCTTTTTTTTCTTTCCGAAGAAGCCGGCCCTATCCTGTTGCCAGACGAGGACGCAATCTTAGACGATAAAAGATTGCCATCACTCCTCGTGCACACAAAAAAACAGCCCTTTTCAGGGCTACCTAACATTTTCGAAAAGAATTAATAATTCAGTTTGCGGATGGTATGTGAGGAACTTAGAAGAAAAATAGAAGTGAGTCTATAATCACAAATTAATAATTCAGTTTGCTGATGGTATGTGAGGAACTTAGAAGAAAAATAGAAGTGAGTCTATAATCACAGTCTCTTTTACTTTTGTTAGAAGTGCGTCTATAAGCACTACGTATTTTTTCCTGTAATTTGTTAAATTTATAATTCATGTGAGTGAAGTAAAAAGTGAGCGAGTGTTAGTTTAAGTCCGCGTGTTTTGGTGATGATAGGGATAATGTAAGTTTTTGATAATAGAGGTATTTTCCTTCACGTCCGAATTTGTCCAATATAGAGAAGCACTCGTCATTCTGGATAAGAAGATGGGTAGACTACAAAAATTGATAGACCTTCAGATGCACCTGGATAATGCTGGACAGGCCAGGATTAAAGAAGAGGAGGAGAGAAAAAATACAAAAGAAGAAGGAAATGAAAATGACACTTTTACCTCACCTTATCATGAGACAGTCTAGTAAAGTCACACCCATGTTGAGGACACCTCCATATACACCACAACCACAACAGCCACAAGAACGGCTACCAGTACAGGTGCAAGTGGAAGAAACCAGGAGGCCACAGAATCCACGCCGGTGGCATAGGAGAAGAGAGAGGGAAGTTTTCACTATCCATCAAAGTGAGGACTGGGAGAGTGAGACTATACACATTTATATCGCTAAGATATTTTAGCAATTAAATTTGTTAGGGACCTACAACATGTAAACTATGTACTAAAAATATTTATTGATAGGAAAGTTGAAAAATTCTATGACTATATGGATTTGGTATAATTGACCTGGTGGCTTACACATTATTGGTATTTTTTCTGTTCATAGTAATACTGGACTAGATTAGAAATAACTGCGACCCGGGCGTTTCAAGCGTAAACAATGGCAACATCCAGTTGGTTGGAGAAAGAGAACAAGGCTAACCTGATTGTTGTTTACTAAAAGACGGCTGATCCATTGGACTTTATCTACTTTTACGTAACACGGGTTCTGATTAGATGTTGGAAATCTTGATTTCAAGCTCGGCCTATCCTAAACCATTTGGCCATTCACTTACACAGATACTTAGTACTTCATTTTAGAAGTAATAAGATCTCAAACCGATCGGATTCTGTCTTTAACTAGAGTGACACAATTTGACAAACTAGCTTTCCTAAACCGGGTGCCTTCCTACTTTGCCGTGAACCGACACGTTACTCTAAGGCGAGATTGCCATTTAACGCGGGTGCCGGGGAGACTGCGACGACACATCCTAGAGTATTCAAAGTTACCTTTTGTCCCAACCAATTAAATAGCCCGACCCTCGGGCATTAACTGGTCGCGAAAGCACATAGTTGCGCATGCGACCTTAATTCATATAATTTAATTAAATTAGAACCATTCCACGGAATAATCATATAAGATGGTGACAGCATCAACTTTATTCAACAATTTAAGACACAGCTATTTCTGGATATTAGACGGGGGAATATGTAGTGGAAAGACTACATAATGAATGGAAGTTTACGAACAGCCTGGACTTTGCAAACAGACTGAAAATAGCCATGGAGCTCTTAGAAGGAATGCTACAAGAAGAAGCCGAAAAGTTACTAGGCTGCATTAAACCATCCCATGTCAGAGTGGGGACATTGAAGGAAGTGATATATATATTGTCCAAAACGTAAAGTGCTTTTTGGACACTATCTTGAGAGAGTGGCCCCATGTCCAAAATGGTTTGAACCATTTGAATAAAGCCGAAGAACTGATGAGAAAAGAACTATTAGAAGAAGTGAAGAAGATAAAAGATAAATGGAGTAAGGAGAGAAAGGACAAGGAAAACAAAACAAATTAAAGAGGAAATTGAAAGATTATATAACAATTCGATAAAGATACAAGATAAGTTTAGAGCTATGGGACATCCTGACTGGAATCCCGAGGACAAAAAGAAGAAGAAACAGGGAATCATTGGTAAAATCTTAACGTGGGGGAACAACGGTATAAAATAAAAGAAGAAGAAGTACCTAAAGGCCCTTTTCAGGGCCATTGATAAACTCGAAAATATATTTGCTTTCATTGCCTCCATTTCCAATTTTAAATTTCCCTTGTCGCTATATAGTCCCACAATGTTAAATTTCCCTTGTCGCTATAAAGACCCACCATGTTAAATTTCCCTTGTCGCTATACAGTCCCACCTGACGTCGATATACAGTCTCACCTGGCTGTCGCTATACGGTACCAGGACATTTTGACTGGAATTCGCATTGTCGCTATAGGGTCCAACATTAGTATGTATGTATTTATGTATGTATGTATGTATGTATGTATGTATGTATGTATGTATGTATGTATGTATGTATGTATGTATGTATGTATGTATGTATGTATGTATGTATGTATGTATGCATGTAAGTATGAATGTATGTATGTGAATAGTAATATGGGACCCTATAGCAACATGTAGGTAGGTAGGAGGGTCAATGCAAATACTGTGCTTTAATACGAATATGTTAATAAAGGAAACATGATTAGATTTCGACCATAAGTACAAACGTTCTGCATATAGGAGCAAGTAACCATTAAAGCATAGATTAATGGATTTTCACTTGTAATCGACGGATTAAACATGAAAAATACATTACGTAATTAATCTACTTCATAGTATAATCTAGTACGTTTCATTAGATGTAATTTAAAGAGAGGTTTTGTGGTTGGAAATGCTAAGATTCACTGAAATATTCGGTTAATTTCTAAGAGGAGTATCGTTATTTTCTTGTAAATATATAATTTCTAGCATGCAATTAGAGCAAGTGATAAAATTGAGACTATTACTAGCTTTACTGCAACTAAGACGATTCATGGAAATATGTTTAGGGATAAATCACTCAGATATGTACGTTAAGGATTGTTCATTTGCATCAATAGGTCAGATTCAACTGAGTCAATAATGTTTAAGGAAACCGATTTTAAATCGTTTAGTTCTGGTGTTTGCTGTCTTACCAGAAGCTCATAAGAGAGATTGTACGTTTGAATGAAGTGATATGCACACAATGTGCACACAGAAGAGATATTTCAGATTCAGCTTGTTCCGCAATGCATTTCGGAATTTGTCCGATCTGTAGCTCATTAAAATGTCCTCACGGCGTTATTACAGGTATACAAATACTTACTTAATTTAACACGAACTGATTTACACGAATTATGTATCGTCGATCTTTCGATGTATTGAGATGAATATGTTATTTAATTCACTCTGCTTTAATAAACAAAATGTATTTTCCTTCATACAATTAAAAGGATACATTTCTTGGTTTGTTCTCAAAGATTTAGAGTCCTTGGTTTGCCCCATCTATATATCTATCTATCTATCTATCTATCTATCTATCTATCTATCTATCTATCTATCTATCTATCTATATATATATCTATCTATATATCTATCTATCTATCTATCTATCTATCTATCTATCTATCTATCTATCTATCTATCTATCTATCTATCTGTATGTATGTATGTATGTATGTATGTATGTATGTATGAATGAATGTATATATGTATGTATGTATGTATGTATGTATGTATGTATGTATGTATGTATGTATGTATGAGTATGTGTGTGCGCGCGTGCATGCGTGCGTGTGTTTGTGCGTGTGTGTGAGTATGTGCAAGCGGGCGGGCGGGCGTGTGTGCGTGTGTGTGTGTTTCTTTGATTTTTAAACAATTTCATCTTTCTTTTAAAAATAGTGACATTACCAGACTAAGGAAATGAAAGCAAGATAGAAAAGGTAAAGCTTCCAAAACACGTCTATGGCTTTGCTGTATGGGTGAGAAATTCATCAGCTAGATTAATAAAAACTGATTACTCACAAGTCCCATAATCCTGCAACTATCATTACGGCGACCTTGACATTGTATTCTTTCTTTTTTTGCCTGGGAGATATATCTGTGATGTAGTTTGTAAAAGTAAAGCATTGATTATAATATTTCGTGCTAGTCTTTATTAAAGAAATTTTAATCTGACTTCGTTTTGTTTATTTTCTGTAATTGCGTTTAAAACTAATTGCATGACAAATTGTACATTCGTCACTACTGATGTACACTGCGTAAAGACGTAATGTTACAATAAGTAGATTTATCAAATTCGATAGAATTACATTTTGTATTGTGTTTTATATATATATATATATATATATGCGACGTAACATACAATCTTATTAATTATATTTTATTATTTACTTTACATGTTCGTACCTGTAGCTGTTTTATTTTGAAATGTAGCTTCCAATTTAGGGAATTTACTTTGTGCGTGATGTCCTTCAGAACGTCGTAGGAAACCCTTTCGATCGTCATTTAGCGTCTTCCTCACCACAGATGCTGCATCTACGGGATATATATGTATATATATATATATATATATATATATATATATATATATATATATATATATATATTTATTTATTTATTTATATATATATATATATATATATATATATATATATATATATATATATATATGTATATATATATATATATATATATATATGTATATATATATATAATTTATGTGTGTGTGTGTGTGT
Source organism: Unio delphinus (assembly GCA_029339505.1). Lineage (NCBI taxonomy): Eukaryota > Metazoa > Mollusca > Bivalvia > Unionida > Unionidae > Unio > Unio delphinus. The sequence goes on from JAQISU010000338.1 coordinate 864,709, forward strand.
GTGTGTGTGTGTGTGTGTGTGTGTGTGTGTGCGTGTGTGTGTGTGCTTTCCTCACGAACAGAAATCTTTATTTCTTTTTTTTCCATCATTATTTTTACTGTAATCGACCTTCGAAATCGGTTTGAGTTTTAAACGAAATGTTCCACGATAGACAATGATGTGGTTTAAAATAATATCAGCATAGTTTGCAACTTTCTGACAGAATTTAAATAAAATAAATATCAAGTAATTAATTTGAAATATAATAAATGAAATAAATGACAATTCGGTACAAATCACTTGACACAATAAT